>JAOEHY010029459.1:0-26577 GCA_025447955.1 Psilopsiagon aurifrons | reverse complement strand
GGGAGGGACTCTTCATTAGGGACTGTAGTGACAGGACAAGGGGTAATGGGTTCAAACTTAAACAGAGGAAGTTTAGACTGGATATAAAGAAGTTCTTCACTGTAAGGGTGGTGAGGCACTGGAATGGGTTGCCCAAGGAAGGTGTGAATGCTCCATCCCTGGCAGTGTTCAAGGCCATAGCAGGGGGCTGGAACTGTATAATTCCAATCCAAACCATTCTGTGATTCTATGAAAACATGTTCTGAGTTTAAGGTATACACGTTGGGTACAGATGAGGGTGGACATTTCCAGACCACAATAAAGACCATTGTTTCTATTACAATAAAACCTAAAGTCCTCAGGACTCAAGCATGCTAGATATAAAATACTTGATGACAGTTTTTAAGCCACTGCTAGTGATGTCCTCCAGGAAATCTAAGATCTATTACACGAACATGCTATATTTGAGCTAATAATCTGAAGCCATTCCCACACTCATTGAATCAAAAGCTGTATCAAATGTTTTTCTTGGTACAACTAAGTATTAGAAGAACTGACTTTGCAACTGCTTTCCATCCCCTTCCAAGCTGGTACTGAGATGGGCCTGAGGGAAGACAGGCACATATGAGCTGTCGTACACACACCAATGCTGAGGGCAAGTGAACAAAAAAAAACCAACCCAAACAAGTTAGCACAAGGAGTCCTGGACAGAAGTCTGCCTCTTAATCACCAGTCTGTTTTCACTTCCTCTCCTGAAGCTCCTGCCCAAGATGCTTCCACTTTCACAGCTCCAAGCTTTGACTTCCCCAAATCAACCCTGCTGACTTCACTGTCTCTGCAGTAATCTGCTGCAAGGCACACAAGCAGAACTTCGAGAGGAGAGCTGGAAACAAGGTCATTAGTTGAGGATTAACTGAGGAAGAGGTTATAGAAGGGCTGAGCACACCTGCTCATCTTAGGCTGTAAAGGGCAATATTAGTCCAGGACATTAGCAGTACACAAAGTTTCTGCACGGAGAACAAAGCATAGCACCTGCGTTCTCAGTCTGGCAGTGCCAGCTGGAAAGAACGGATGCTACTTCTCCCTGTGAAAAAGAAGAAGTAACATCTCCTCTCCACTGCCCAGTACTTTGAGACAGCTAACAGAGAGGCTGTGGCTAAGCTATCAACAGCAGGTGAAGTTTCCAATTCATTTATCATTTCACATTCACAGGCTTAAACAGACACTGACAACTGCCAAAAGCAGAGAGCTCTCCCATACCCCTTCTTCACAAATTCTTCATTCTCCTACCAAGTTCAGGTTTTTAGACCACTCTTTTTTTCTAGTCTGTTACCACATTGTACCTCCAAACTTTGTGCAGCATAAAACAAGCCACAGATTAGCTAACGAGGGTTTCAATGGAGGAGAAACGCCTGAACTTGAATCAAGGTCTCCTTTTATTTGTTACATCACCATCAGAACTGTGAAGTATAAGAAATAATTATCAAGAGTTGCCAAAAACCAAGGGCGCCTTTGTTTTCTTGTGATGATAGAGAACATACCTAGTTTTCAAGTAAACTGTGAGAGTTACAGGCTGCCCATATAAACACTGAAGAACACAGAATCACTGTACTATCTGGAACACTGGATAGTAGTGACACTAATAAACATAAGGAAAGATAAATTTAAAAAAATAATGCCTAAGGCAAACAAGGCAAATCTAAGATTGATTTTATATTAATCTTATAAAAGCAGCTGTTTCTACAGAAAGTACGTGCTAGAGCCAAAAAAAGTAAGCTTCCTAGACTTACTGATGCAAACGTAGAAATAAAGTATTGTTCTCAGAAAAAAAAAAAAAACTCTGGCCTTGCTGAAATGTTAATCCCAATCCTGTATTACAGACAGCACTAAAATCCTCATATCAAGCAGAAACCAATCAAAAAAGAAAGCACTTCAGAAATACCTCAGCAGAACTGGATGTCTTTGAAGAAACTCCAGGTGTACCTTGTCCATATCCCCTTCCCTTCTGCTTCCTCCTCTCCCAACACCCAACAAGCATCTAGTCAACTTGAATGGACAATCAGAGTTTGGTTTTGTTTACGTACATCAGATCTGTCTGTCATTAAGTCTGCCTTTGATAACCAGACCTTTCTGGTTCCAAACATTAAAAACAATACTTAAATAATGACACAAAAGAAATTTGACAGCACTATTTCCTTTTCTTGTAGCAAGTGCTTTCAGATACCTCCCTTCAGCCTCCATTCCCTACTGTGATAGCCTGACCCTGGCTGGACACAAAGTGACCACCAAAACTGCTCTATCACTGCTCCCCTCAGCTAGACAGGACAGAGAACATATAATGAAAGGCTTACGGGTCAAGATAAGGACACAGAGATCGCTCACCAGTTACCATCATGGGCAAAACAGATTTGACTTGGAGAAGTTTGTTTAATTATTACCAATCAAATCAGAAAAGGGTAATAGGAAATGAAAACAAATCTTAAAAGAAACCTTCCCACGCACACACTCCTTCCCAAGCTTCACTTTACTCCCAATTTTCTCTACCTCCTCCCCACATGCAGCACAGGAAGACAGCGAATGGCAGTTGTGGTCATGTCATCATAGGTTATCTCTCTGCTCCTTTTTCACTAGGGGAGGACTCCTCACACTCTTTCCCTGCTCCAGCGTGGGGTCCCTCCACGGCAGAGAGTCCTCCATAAATTTTTCCAGTCTTCCCACAGGCTGCAGTTCATCAACTGCTCCAGCATGGGCCCCTCCCATGGGTGCATCCTTCAGGAACAGACTGCTCCAGTGTGGGTCCCCCGTCGAGTCACCAGTCCTGCAAGCCTGTTCCAGCACAGGCTCTCCTCTCCATGGGCTCACAGCTCCTGCCAGGACCCTGCTCCAGCACAGGCTTCCCAAGGGGTCACAGCCTCCTTCAGGCATCTCCCTGCTCAGGTGTGGGGTCCTCCATGGGCTGCAGGTGGAGATCTGCCCCACCATGGACCTCCACGGGCTGCAGGAGAATCTCTGCTCCGATGCCTGGAGCACCTCCTCCCCTCCTTCTGTGCTGACCTGGGTGTCTGCAGGGCTGGTTCTCTCACAGATTCTTACTCCACTTTTCCAGCTGCATTTAACTATGTTATCACAGAGGAGTTATCACAATCACTAATGGGCTCAGCCTTGGCCAGAGATGGGTTTCAGAGCTGGCTGCATTGGACACAGGTGAAGCTTCCAGCAGCTTCTCACAGAAGCCACCTCTGTAATTCCCCTGCTACCAAAACCTTGACAGGCAAATCCAATATAACCCCCAAAGAAACTGTAAGCCATGCACGCCAAATACTATTTGTCAATGTAATTGAAACTAATGTAGTGATGATTTATTCATGCACTTAAGACTACTGGGCACAACAGCTTGAGAACCCAGACCATTCTCCCCAGACTATACAAAAATTTATCAATAGCTCACATATTGCACATTCACATCATGTTTAGTGTGGCATAACAAAGTCAACTGTGAAACCTTTAAGCCACAAGTCTTTCTCCAGGGCCAGCCTCTGGAGAATAGCAAAATGTTGATGCTGTTTCTTCTTTCAAAATCCTAACAAGGTAGGGCAAACAAATGGTCAGCTCTCAACCCAGCTGTTACTACACCTAACTGCTTTTGACATTGACAGCATCTTCTCCAGATGCCTAAGACTGAAAAGGTTAAAAGAAAATGAGACAAAACTATGCATTTGCATCACAGAATTTCTAGTTTTATGCATATATTTTGAGAAATAAAGCCCTAAGTTTTAGCCAAACAAACAAAAAAAAAAAATAAAAAAAACACACCAAACAGAAAACCCCACAGAACTGGGCTTTATGTTGATCAGTTACAAATTGGAAACAAAATACTGATTTTTTTCTTGATACCTTTTTAAACACTTCCTAGCAAACGTTTCAAAATCTGTCCAAGCCCAGGTATGCTGAGTACGCAGCCAGTCAAAAAGAAAAGTAAATGAATCCCTGGAGAGCTTGGATGCTCTAACAAGTCTCTCTTTAGGATATATCAAGAAAAGCTGACATTTGATATCTTAATCCAGATATTATGACTACAAAACCTGCAGTGGCACACTGCTGGCACATAGCAATCTGCTAGTTGGTGACAATCTGTACACCACCATGAACAAAAAAATAAATCTCCATTTGACACTAAAAAGCAGCTGACAGCATGTGATTTACACAGAACACTAACAAAATGGTAAAGAGGCAAAGTTTTCATAACTGATCTTTACAATAGACAGTATTTCACTACTTGGGAAGTAGAAACTTTATAAACAGGGCACCACCGGAAATCTTCCCCAGATGACACCAAGCCAAGCTTTCTTTTCCACCCACCTAACTCTGAATGCTCACAAGTGCCAGCTTTACAATGAAAATTGTTTTCATATGCACCATTTCATTTCATTATTTCATACCCTGAAACCAGAACACTTGGCACAAATTGGTAGAAGCTGGACTGCTGTATTTTTGTATCAGAGACCTTTTGTGGGTGGTTTGGGAGTGATTTCTTTGGTGGTGCTTTTTTGTGCGAGTTCTTTCTTAAAAGAAAGATTTATGCTCTTCTGTTGGGGGCTTTTTCTGTGGTAGATTCTTTTACAAAGCAGAGAAGGAAAAGAAAGATGAGTGAAGGAATGCTGCCTCTAAAGCACATCTTTGGTACCCAACAGATGAAAATCAGAAAAGGACATAAATATTTACTGTAGAAAGCTGAAGAGTGGGAGCTCAAATATTCCACTTCTGTTAAATAAATTATCAAACCAGTAAACTATTCTTAAAGAATTCTTAATGTTTCTACTGAAGCCTCTATAGCATGACAGCATGGAGGAAGCTAAGTTTCTTGACAACTTACACCATCTCACCTTTCACTGGGAGCCGCATAACAGCCCTCTAGGATGTCAGAAGGAAACCTTGGGACCTCCAGGCACCATACAGACAATCCAGCAAAATTCTGAACCCTGAACCTACATGGACCTCATGCAGGCCTCATGCACATCTTGGTGGAGTCTGCACAACCACTTCCTGATGCCAGACCCCATCATCCTAACGCAACAGATACTTTTTCTAATACTGGAACATGTAAGCATTCAACCCTCTTAACAGACTGTGAATCACAGGCCAAAATTCCCGCTTCAGCACTGTCAGGTCACTAATCTGTCTAAGAAGCAACAGAGCCAGCTAACAACATCGCACTCATCCAGCCAATGTTGCAAGTATGTGCATAACTGACTATATTTAAATCAACCTCACGGCCAGTGCCTGCTCAGCCTGCTTTCTTCTCCTGGCTAAACAACCAGCAGAAGGCAGTCCAAGTAGTCATGACACCTTTTGAAAGATGCCATTTCCTACACATGTTGCAGAATGCAATAGAAATGATCACTAAAATAAAACTGAGCATTCTTCAACCATCTGGACAGCTTCTGCAGTACCTCCCTATTCCATCTTATTCACTCAGGTGAGACCAAGCCTGTGAGAACACCAAACACAGGTGGTCCAAAAACAGGTGTTAAAAGCCAAGACCCTCTTTCACCACAAGATAATGGGCAGTTACACTAAGCAACACTTGAGCATATGGATGGCAGTGACAGATACATGCTTAGCAGCACTGTATCACTATACATTTGCAGAAATGCAACATGGCTCCACACAACAGATGCTATGAGCACCCACTGCAACATGGATGTTTCTAGGATGAGCTGCAAGCATGCCACAGCCTCCTATACTCAGTGTTTCAGCTAGGAATGGCTTACTCCAAGTCAGTCTTCAGATGCAACAGAAATAAGCAGAAGAGATGCAACTTTTTTTGTCCACATGATTAACACATTTTAAATGTACAAGATAAAAACAATCCATTGGCATTTGTACTGACCACCAAATATAATTCAAGATTTTTCCATTTTAAATTTAGTGCTTTAATATCCAGGTGCATCCAAATCACAACACTGTGGATGTATCTGTTGACAAAAATGGGACAGAACCATTAGTAACCAATAGCAGCATTTAACACAGAAAGAAGTCACAGAACAACCAATCCTTTTTGCTTTAGCTTTCATCAACTACCACAGACGTAACTCCTGAACTATCTCAGCTATGTCAGAGGATACAAGTACACAAGCTCTCAGTCAGCAGCAACAGGCTGCTTTTCAGCGTGCAGCTTTACAAACCAGGCACTGAGATAATGCAATTCTGACCTAGTCAGTGAGCAGATCAGTAGTTGATGTGAGAATGTAACTAACTACTGGAGACTTCCCCATTCAGTGCTCTAACCACATTAGGCTGTTAAGGAATTCATACTCACAAACAGTTACTGTCACATCTCCAAGTCAGATTTACAATCCATATTTCCTTTTTCCTCAATTTTCATGTTGAAAAGATATGAGACAAAGAACTTAAGCTGCATATTTTGACAGTTTAAGGAATACCATCACACCCCAATAGCAGGCCAGTGCTACCTGTACGTTTGCCACTGTGGATAATCACCAAAATTATGCAGAGCAGGAAAACTACAGTGGCTGCGCAGAACTACACGGATACCATTGTGTCTAACAATCTGAAATGTATGAGTCTGGCTGAGGAAAGCAAGTGTGGAAGTGCAGAAGCTATCATCTTTCCCAACAAGCCCATGCTTGAATAGTTAAAGAAAATTCAAATGACTACAAGAATCACAAAGGACACTGAGAAGTCTACAGCATAGACCTTACCCTCAAGATTTCTTTTATGAAACACTATGTTAAGATGCCAGAAAATGAATAAAACCTACATTTGCAAAGGGAATGGAAAAACAGAAGCAGGTGGTCAACTAGCTAAGCTGGCAGAGCACTTGGACAGTAGCCAACTGGCCTGAATTTGGTCTTTTGTAAGGTCACCAGTGTCTCCCACAACAGGCACAGCTACATTGCTTGAAAACTTAAACCATGAGATATGAAAACAGAAAGCCTTTTCAAATGCATACGTAACATTACAGAAGTGAACTGTAGAAGAACATTTAAAACATTAATATTATCCATTGCTATTCATCAATAAAAAGGCTATCACACAAACATTACATACATTGGTCATACTTCTGCTGCGCTCAGTTCATGGCAATTGTCCTGGGTTCAGCAGTAGCAGTCATTTTTCTCCTTCTTAGTAGTTGGTGCAATACTGGTTTTGACTTTCAGCCTGGTAACAGCACTGATAACACCGGTGTTTTTAGTTGCTGCTCAGTAATGTTTACTCTGGCCAAGGAGTTTTGGAGCCTCATGCTCTGCCAGGGAGGAGGGGAAGCCAGGAGGAAGCAGAGACAGGACACCTGACCCAAACTGACCAAAGAGGCATTCCGTACCACAGCACATCATGCCCACTCTATAAACCGGGGGCAGTTACTCAGAAGGGTTAGATCACTGCTCGGTCAGGCTGCATATTGGTGGTGAATGGTTGTATTCTCTTCCCTTGTTATTTCCCTTATCATTATTATTGGTGGTAGCAGTAGCGGTTTGTGTTATACCTTAGTTACTGGACTGTTCTTATCTCAGCCTGTGAGAGTTACATTCTCTCAGTTCTCCTCATCATCCCTCCAGTAGCAGTGTGGGGTAGGGGGAAGTGGGAAGAGCAAGCGAGCATCTGCATGGTTCTGGGTTGCTGGCTCTGCTTAAGCCATGACAGCAACCCAGGTTCTACTCCTATCACTCTCTGCAACAGCCCTTTCTGACAGTATTTCAAGCAGTACTAGAACATATGTATTCACACACTCATCCTGTTTTCTAAATAGGAGTGCCTGACAGCAGCCCCAGAAGGCTCTCTCCATGCCTCAAAAAATCCTGCAGTGTGCAATCAACCTTTAGTTCAACAAAACCACACTCATTCATCACTTTCTATGCTTCTGAACAAATACATGCTCTTCATTTTAATAAATGATGCTTCTTGGCACACAAGTTGTACCAAAGTTGTACTAGTCTCTGCATTTCACTGAGGTGAAATGAGGTGGCACAGACAATACAGGGAATGCTAATTTATTATACAATGAGCAAAGCATTTCTTTTAAAGCCAAGCAAACATATCATTTAATCAAGATTGGATCTGCTATTTGAAAGTTCACTTACATATGAAATTCAAACTTGATTCCTTTAAGCAACAGGGCACTGACAGAATCCACTACTTTGGAGAAGCAGCATTAACAACATCTTACAGGTAAGATCTGTAGCATCTTTCAACATCAACCACTGCCTCTGTAGGTCACAAGTGACTGAATCCATGTTGCAGCAAATTACTGTCCATTCCTAGATACACTGGAACAATCTCAGTATCTAGAGCCCATAATACAGGAAAATCATTACCCCATCAGCTCTCAATTCAAGCACTCTTCTTTGCTCACAATTAAATATTGAGCCGGAACTTTCCAAGCAGCCTTCTGGAAGTGAGAAATTGTGTATGTTCAGGAACATCTCATTCAGAGAGCAGCATGCCCTTACTTAGCACCACAGAACAAGGACTTTCGATTAGTCCAAAGCTCATTAGCAGCATTCAAGAATCTCTCAGTTGTTACCTAGCAAACTAAACCCCCATGACCTACAAACTAAGATAGATACAACTGATTACAGAAAGCTCAAATCTAAGGTCCCAACCCAAAACCACAGAATTAAGATATGAGAATTCAAGCTAAATCAAGCACTCAAAATTTTTTACACGGTCTTGTTTCTAAAGCGTGCTTTAGCAAGATCCAGTTTGTAGCACAAGCAGTGTTATATTTCCTTGCTAAACCGTAATCCCTTTCAGCGCATTGTCCAGAAACAACTGCCCAGAAGATCTGCTCTCCCGAGTCTTCACAAGTTTTGCAGCAATCTTAATTACAATTTCCAGACTAGACAGCCAGCAGGTGCCACAGAGGCCATCAATGCAGCATAAAGGAAGCTTCTCATGCTTTGATTTCTATGCTTTTCACTACAGTCATTACTCCTCCTCGCCCTCCACTCTCCATGCCTTAATACCAGCTTTTCTTTCTGTCAGCTCTCTAACACTTCCTCAGTCCCACTTCGTGACCTGATAGAACCACACGACCTGTCTGCCCTGCCTGTCCCTATCTTAAAACTATAATCCCCCATCCAGTCTCATCCCAAATTCTGTACTGACAACCCTCTAAGTTTAACTTCCAAGCACGTGTACAAACCTCTCCATTTTCAACCAAAGATGCTACAATGTGAAAGCTTCCATATTTTCACATGCACAAAAAAAGCCTCCCCAAAAGTTACAAGTAAAAATACATACTTAACAAGTGTTTTCAGTTCACTTACTTCAGTTACACCAATTCACCTTTGCAAGATTAACAAAGCAAGTAGTCTATAGGTAAAAGCAGCTTATAAATAACCACAAAACAACTGGAAGATCTTTGTGTATCTTTACACAACTGTACAGATCAACTTCTTTTTCATATCATCAGAAAAACAAATTTAGCCTGAAACTAATGCTGTACAGAAAGCACCAAAAGGATGGTATTATTTGGGGGAAGCACATGGAAAATTTAAGTAGGGGGAAGGGTAGAAGTTCTGGTTCTAAGTCATTATTGTAGGAGACGTTAGAAGAGCCAAATGCCAGGAAAGCCTGCCAAGTGCTATTCACCCACACATGCACAAGTGTATAATGCTGACTTGAAGAGAGCTTGGTATGAGATTACAAAGCAAATTATATGAAATCCTGTTCCATCTCTAAGCTTGGAGAATCTGAGGTATTTAAATCAGGTATGCCACAGCACTTATATACTGCAACGTTTTACACTACTAGTGTCAGAGTGTCAGTGTGACATCTGAAGCCGCAGCATTCCTCTCACCTCCCTGCAGCCTGCATGACATACCACAGGCTGCAGGAATGCCTTCACACATGCATACAGAACACAAATTTCTTTTTAGCTAGTATATAATAACTGACAATGGGAAACAGTCAAAGAACTTTATGGCTGAACTACATACTGATGCATTTCCAGAGCTCAAGTCCTCTGCAGAGGCAGGAAAACAAGCACAAGATGCAATTACCCAGTACATAACCTTTAAAACTAAGAACAAAAACCAGACCTGCCCAGCTTTCCTATTAAGTACAGATCTGAAGACACCAAGCTATTCTCTTCCAAATCACTTATACATTTTATCATTAAATTGTTTTGATATCCACTATAGAACACCCATAAAACATTTCCCTTTGTAAATCAATATTGTAGATTTGTAAAAAAATTAAAAATAAAGTAAAAAAATACAATTAAAAAACACCACACAAAACCACATAGCACATACACAGATGCAAAGGCTAAGGGTTATCTAGCTTTGCAAAAAGTAATGTTAATACCAATGCCTGTATCTGCCCCTTCAGCTTTACAGGTACTTCATGGATTCAAGACTTAAAGGGGGAAAAAAGTAAATATTGACATTTTCTGACAAGTTCCATATTGTAAGATCATGCTATGAAACTCTCCATAAACAGAATCCTGGATCTGAGCCAGCCCAATGATTACCAGACATATGACAGCTCTTTTTTCTCTCCTTCACCTCCCAGTTCATTGTGGTAAGGCTGAGCAGCAGGGACACACGAATTTAAAAACTTGTGTGAAAAACTGGTTGAAAACACACTCTACTTAAAGTGCGTCATGAGCCAACTTGAAGAAACTTGGAAAAATACGTACAGAGGTTACTTAATCACATTCCAGTTCCTATTCTCATACATTTCTGTATGTACATCATTTATGTACATCATTCTGCACACCCACCACGCACTCTCAGGGGGTGTGTTTTAAAAATCAAGAAATGCTTTGAACACAGTAGAAGTCAGTTCACAACTACTCTAATTAAAAAGGGTGAAGACATCGAAGAAAATGCCTCCCATATGATGAGTATCATGTATGTGATCCCCTACCTTTATAGCTAAGTTTCACATGCTGTTTCACATTTAACAGACATTGAAAAGTCCAGTTTCTCCATAGATTCCAGGCAAATCAAACAAATCCTCCTGTGCTGAAGATGCTTGTTACGTGTTTTGGAACAAGACAAATGTTGCATAATTAACAGAAGACTGCTTTTTCTAAGCTTGAATCCCAGTTTTGGGGTCTAATAAAATGACAAACAGAAGCCACACAGAGGAGCCGGGGGACAGAGACAAGAGCCAGAAGCAAGTAACACATTAAGGGCAGTGAAGGATGCCCAGGTACTCCACAGAATTTCCAGGAAGTGTATCACAGAGACATCCACAGCAAAAGAGAAAATGGGACAAGACTAACAGAGATAGTTAGAAGGAATAAATGTCAAAGCTTTTTCTTCAGAACTGTCCCCAGAACTACCTCAGTTGAAAAGGCAATGGAAATGTTCAAGAGCCATCATTTTATGAGAAGCAGCAGTTTCCGTTATTATGAGAACTTCAATAACCTCAGATCAACTTAATTATTAAACACAATCATCATAAAATATGTACTTTGATTATATCAGGCAGAACTTATTTTTTTCTTTCCTATATTACCACATCGAGGACTCACATTGACCTGTTTAAGTTCTAGATGCAGCAGTGAAATGCAAACTTCAAAAGGATGTTAGAAGCATTACATCTATGCTCATTTTACTTTATTTGTTACTTACATCCCACTGAACTCCTGCTGTACATTTACCAGTTCTCAGTTCTGTCATTGTTCCATCTTTTTCCAAGTTTTGCTTCATGGCAAAATTAGACAAGTTTTACATCCTTGAAACTGAAACTGCATCTTTATTTTTAGTTTCTAATCTTGTGACACTTAAACTATTTCAGCAGCCTGCTGAGAGTTGACAAGAATCAATCTCAACTTAAGGTCCAAAATACAAGCTTGGACAGTTCCACTTGGTGCATGTGGAGATAAAGTCTGAGATAGCAAGGACAAGCAATTGCTGACTGAGCAGCCTCTAGAATGGGAAATAATATGCTTCCCATGCTAATCTAAGCAAATTAAGACAGTATCAGAACAGCACTAGCAAGTAAGAGTAACCTAAAATTTGTAAAAGGCTTCCTAGAGCCAGCAGTGGGCACACTCGTGAAGCCAGACCAAAGAGAGCTAAACAAGAAGACACACAAATAAACCACCTACTTCAGATCAGTATTTATTGCTGCCCCATGAAGGCAGCCATACACTCTTGACAGGCAAACTACATTTCTCATCAGGCTATAGCTGTCTGTTACACCTCATCTGATGTGGTGTTCGAGTAAGGCAGCTTAATCTGCACCAGGGCTAGCAACTGTGCAACACCAAGACAGTCACCACTCCCCAGCCAGGGTAGCCAGTGCATTCAGACACACTCAGGGAGTTCAGCCTGCAGTCAGGTCCCACTCAGTGGAGAATCCCCACTGCTTGGCAGCACCAGAAAAGCACAAGAAAGCACCAGTATGCCACAGCGTATTTTGAGCAAGGCACATGGAGAGTGCTGGGGTCCTGCCATCTTTTTTGCTCCCAGCTGCACCTTCCCCCGCCTCCGCCATGCTGGCACACAAGCTTTGGCAGACAACCGAAGCCCAGCTAGAGGTGCTGATCCAGTAGAAATCCCTCCCTGCCAAAAAGAAGCGATTAGTTTCCAGCCAGATCAGCTCAACTGCTCATCACAGAAGCTGTTACAAGTGAGCAGGGGGAAGCACATGGACAGGGCTGGGTGAGCCTCAGAGCTGGCCTGGCCACAGTCATGCTGGTCCCCAGACAATTACAATCTCCCTGCCAAAGTTTCCACACACACACACACTGAAGAGACAATACACTATTTTTAGTTTCCAAAATTACTTTAGCATATGGTACTGTAGCTGTGCATATTTCTATCCTACACAAATCCCATATTTTTACATAAAACCTGCTATTTGTAGTCTGCAGAGTGCTTTTGAGGTTTTGCATAAGGTATGTAAAAACATAAATGGCATTTTTAGATGTCATTAAAAAACCAAAGTTATGACAGCTCTGCAAACAATAAGTCCACTTCATAGATTAACCAAAGGATTCTAACTTGTTAATTTAAAAGTCTATTCAACACTTTTCAGCTAAACAAGTTTATGCTAGACCTCTGCTTCTTCTAAAAGAGAAGATCTCCCCTCAGTCCAGCCTCTTTCTATTTGGCCATTATTTTACTGAGGAACCCACAAAGACAGGCAAAGCACACTGGTAAAGACCACAGACCTGCCAGCTGCACAACCACATCTACTCCTCAATTATGATGCTGTTAACTCTCAAAGAGAGATCAAGGCAATATTTATCAATATAATTTCAAGCAGATCCTTGTAAGATCATCACAGAAACTTATTTGATTTCTCTACTGTTCCAATTGCACTTTTTCTGTTCACTGGGTTACATTTTTATGATTGGGGAAAAAAAAAAAAGAACCACATAATTCATGCCTATTTAAAACAACTAACCACTGTGATTTATCTCTGCCATCTTTAAACTGGTGCTCTTTAATATACCTATGAAATACACATTTTTAGAGGCACTGCTGTTCAAAACCCAGCCTATTCAGTAGAACCGAGTCCTTGCAGAAGACAAAGGAACACTCTCCTTTGCATGCAAATACATTAAAAACCAACAATTTTCAGTCTTAAAGGCTTCCCAGGCAATTATATGGATGTAAACAAGCATGACCATATTCAAGCTTGAAGATACAAAAGCAGTGGCTGTGCTCTAACACTGAACAAAAGACATGTACCAGCACAGCAAGGCTGACACCACTCATCTCTCATGCTGCCAGGAAGCCAAGGCTTTCATCAAGAGTACAAGGTCTAAATACTTCTTCTTGAAGTATATTACAAATGTACTCAGGTTGAGATAAAGCTACTGTTTATATTAAAAAAAAATAAAATAAAACCCAAACCAATAATGTTTTCCAGAAGCAACCAGCGACAGCTGAAAAAGAAAAAATATATATAACTCTGCAGGTGAATACTATAGAATAAGTGATTTCTGTATAACCTTGTCTCTGAAGTTGGAGTCCATTACTTCAGATTCCTCTGAATGTTGTTTGCCATGCTACATCTCCAAATACCATATTCATAAAAACACAGAATGATTTCTGTTGGAAAGGACATTAAGATCATCTAGTTCCAACCCCCCTGCCATAGGCAGGGACACCTCACACTAGACCATGTTGCCCAAGGCTCTGTCCAACCTGGCCTTGAATACTGCTAGGGATAGAGCATTCACAACTTCCCCAGGCAACCCAGTCCAGTGCCTCACCACCCTTACAGTAAAGAACTTCTTCCTTACATCTAATCTAAACTTCCCGTTATTCAAAGAAGATTAAACTCCAAAACCAACAGTTGCCTCAAATGCAAGTGCACACACTTTCATGGAAAAAAATATATATTCTTCTGATATTTTACCTATTTTCAGCATCTTGTACTATGCCCTTTTCAATGAACTGGTGGAAAGTTATTGGTCAAAGTCTGGATAATTAAATTACATAAAGCCTAACTTGTATGCAGATAAGACAACAGACAAGTCTTGTCTTCCAATCTGATCGGCAAAAAAAAAAAAAAAAAAAAGGCAAATAGTTGAAGTTGTTGCATTTAGCTTTCTAGTTAGGTAAGCAACTGGAGAATCTGTAGCTTTAAATGCTTACCATTATCACTGATATATTTTCCTAAGACAAATATAATGGAAAAATATGTGTGGGCAGATATCCCTACCCTTACTTCACCTGTTTAACCTGGCAAGCAACAGGAATAAGCCCATTTGTTCAACAGAGCTGAGAGCTCAGAACTACATCTGGCTCAGTGAGAAGAATTTTAGCTTTCAGATCTTGTTATTCCAAGTGGAAGAAAGGATATTGTAAAATAATGATTTTGGCTTGAGGTATAATTAGCTACTCTTTCTGATATGGGTGGGTAGAGGAAGAGAAGCATAGCTCCAGTAATGACCTGTGTACAGAACTGACACGTGCTCTCTTACACTGAGACAGAAGTACAGGGATCTTCTGTTTTCCACCTTAGGATTTCCTCTTTTTTGTCTGAAGTTTTAGAGACCAAAAAGAGGAAGGAAGTTGGGGGCAGGGAGGGGGGGAGGTAGAGGAATAGGGAAGACACAGATAAGTGAAAAGCATTTAAGAAGTTTCTACTATTAACCATGAATAACATCGCAGCTCTGCAGCTGTTGTCCACTAAATTGTTTCAAAAATACATGCTCAGATTTCTTCTTTATCATAGCAAGATGGGAGACAATGGGCACACCAGAGAGAGCAATTTTGAATCTCATGGAAAGGTAGAAACTGCAAGTCAAGCCCGGTATCCTCACTGTACTAACAGACCCAGTACAGATGTTAGGAAGGGAACTATGCGGCCTAGAAAAGAGGTATATTCCTTCAAGGTACAAAATATGAGCCAACTTTATTCTATATAAAAACTACCACAACCACAAAAGAAGTATTTACAGTCCCTTATACAACTTAGTTTCAGAGTATGCCTCATAGTTGTTCATTTAAGTTTCCCAATGCTACTTTTTCCCCCACCAAAAATAAGAGTCCACTTAAAATCAAATGGCCATCTTTATACAGGGCTTTTCCTCAGAAAAATAGTATTCTGCATTTTATAAGTATCATTATCTACAAAAGCATGAATGCTACTTTATATAAATCTCAAATAACCTACAACACCTACAGCTTGATGAAGAATCAAGCTGTTACCCACTACTGTTTGTACAATAAATAATAAAATTTTTGCAACTAACTTGCATTTAACTTCCATAACAAAAAGCATCAGAAGTGCTGTTCCTACCCCTCCAACATCTTATACATGCTTCACTCACCACACTACTCTGGAGAAAGTTAAAACAAGGCGTCACTGAGTAATCAGTTGCTTTTTGCACTGCAACCTGTAATTTCAAAGAGTTTCAAAAGATGAAACATTATCCTATTATATGTGGCCAATGACTTATGACAGTAAAAGCAAATGTTTTGTTCTAAAAAGACTAAACAGAAATCAGTAACTTCTATTACTGAAGAGTCCCAATTGTGCAGCTGGTGCTCACCTCTTATCCACAGCATACACAGACTCCCATACACTCAATGCAAATTACTCATGAAAAATTGTCAGTAGATGGCTTTAGAGTCCAGAACTCATTTTGCACTTCTAGAGACTCAGAAATCATAAGGTCAGTGCAAACAATAAATATGAAATCAAGAAATCCCAAGCAATGGATTTGAGAGGGCACTCCATTTATTCTTTGCTGCAGAAAGAACTGAAGCAGCTCATCATTTGGCTCCTGACCGCTTAAGACCAGCTACTACCTGCTTCCAGAGCCCTGAAAGGACATACGCACACTTGGAAACCAGTAACACAGAAAGCAAAACTGAAATAAATTGAAGTTATTCCTCAAACACATCACTGTGACTTCTGCCAACAACCCCATTTTAAGGTTTATTACCTCACCTACTATTTGCACTTTTCCACACAAACTATCGGAAAACAAAACTATGTATTAGAGACTTGAGTAAACAGACTTTACCCCCTTTCAGTTGTAATAATTCCAGCTGTTGCTACTAAAGAGTAAAAAAATAATCACATGTGTAACTGGAAAAAAAAAAAAAAAAAAACTTGATTCCTTAACTGGAGAAAAATGAAAGGTGCAGTCAGCATCAGTATGGGTTTTTTTCCCCCTTAAATTAGCAAGAGCACGAGCACTTTTGTGCCTCATCCCATAAGACTCTGGGGTTTTTTTAATCCAAACCTGATCTGATTTTGTCCTATTAATACAACAAAAAAACAGCAAGCACAATGCATTAGATTGTGAAATCCAAGCTTCTTTGTCCCTACAGTACAGGTGACTTCCAGAGCTGCATTGCTTGCAGCTCTCCTATCCCAGCCTTGAGTATCTGAAAGTCAGATCAGCGTTATTTTCAAACTAAGTATTTCAGGTGCCCAGGAATGCAAAGTTGACAAGTTACATCGTTTACAGATTATTTAACTGGAAGCATGCATTCTGAATAACTATAAACATGCATTATGAAGAGAAACAGGAAACAGCTATCACTTCAGTCTCTTGTCATCATAAAGATCAAAAAAATGCATTCCTTGAAACAGAGGCAAACTAATGGCAAATCATTGTGACATTCAAGTGTCTTTAGTTGTTCATCACACATTGCCTCTCTAAACAAGCACCACTTCTGTTAGCAAGTTCCTAAATTGCATCTCACACAACAAAGCTGTGAAACAAGGTGCTTCCAAGACAATGATGAGAGAAAGGAAATTTGGGAGCCAGCAGAGCTGACAAACAGTAGAAACAGTACGGAAGAGAAGTGCCATTCACTAAGGACACAAGCAGAAATAATCAGCTGACAAATACAGGATGGCAGAATGACTGTCTAGACAACAGCATTCCGGAAAAGGATCCGAAGGATTGATTAGCGGCTCCCGACTGAACATGAGTCAATGTGCTGCTATTGCAAAAGGAACAAACATCACACAAGGAATGACAAGCAGACACATTGCCTAAAGCTCACACTAAAAGATTCTCCTGCTTTACCCGATAAAGCTTTCCTGTCCAGTTTTGAACGTAGATTAATTGGTCAAAGATAAGAACAGTATGATCTGCAAGGAAAGGACAAAATAACTGCAGCTATTTCATACATGGAAAAGTGGACAGTCATGGCAAGTTTTCATAAGCACATAATGATATATTCAAGAGGAAAACTATTCCAGTGCTAATCATTTCCTAGTAGTAAGGTTGCTAACCACCGACTACAAAAGTTGAAGATGCTTTATTAACAGCATTGTAAAGAACATGCTCACAAACATCCTTCAGAAGTGACAGAGAAGGTTGAATTGGCTTTGAAAAAGTAATACAGATTATATTTCTCAAAACTCTTTTAACTATGTTTCTATTGATCTTCTCCCAAAACAAAATCAATCCTTTTTATTACATAATGTTTGAGACCTTTTCATTACATAATGTTTGAGACCTTTTCAACAAATTAAACACATGTGACTATTAAATAAAAAGGAGCATCTCCTTCCAGGTTAGTCTCCTGGCTCCTGAATCGCTGGGAAGGAGACAGTGGTCACTCCAAAGGCATTGTGTCAGCTTCTCACAAAACGACACATACAAAGAAAACAAGAAAAAGCAAAATAAAAAAGATTCTTCGATAATGTATAGTTATATGGGAAAAAATAAAAAAACACCACAGTAACAAAAGAAATTTCAGATTGAAAGTGAAGCAAAACCTTCATATTTCAACCCTTGTGTGCAGAACCACAAAGACAGGTTTGAAAGGCCTTTGAAGGATTATCTAGCTTGTTCGCCTCTACCTTCACAGAATCAAATACAAATCCTGTAGGAAAGCAAACAGAACACCAAAGAAACTCCCCCACACAGCCATCAAAGTCTCTCAAAACTAAAGAAACAAAGCAGCACATCTCCCAGGGGTGCAAACTCTGCTGAAAGTGTCTTGTCTCAGCCGCTGAATACACTCAAGTGTCACAAACAATCCAAGCAGTCAAAGTGCTCTCCTCAGGACTTTCCCTGATGCAGAGACTCAAATTATGTAGAACTTTATAGACCAAAACTTACATGGTGAATTACACTCAGAAATGAAGTGGAAACTCTGGAACATGTTCACCTTGAACCAAGCTGAAAATGTGAAACCTTATTTTATTCTGAAGTTTCCTGTCTGTGGTGCCAGCTAGGGAAGCAGAGATGAGTCAAAGACAGACACTCTTGCAGCAGTGCAAAAAAGTTGATGATCTCTCTGTGGTAGGAGTAAAAGAACCAATTATAGCTTCCTTAACAGAGAAGTCAGTGACTCCATCACATGCTCTCTGAACTCCCAGAAGCAATCACAGATTACATTAGCCAATCCTAGATAACATGAGGAGTGAAGGTGAGGATGTGGTCTCCCTGCATAAAGGGAGAATACTTTTTCTTTTGTTACTCAAAATACCATTGTTCCATCATCTTTTGACTAAATCTGACCCAGCTAGTAGCCACACAAGTCCAACACTGAAAATGGTGGCAAAAGCCCTCAATCCGTGAAAGAAGAACAAAACCAGTGTCATCAGTATACAGCTAACTGAAATAACATCAAACCTTAACAAACATTCCCCAGTATCTCCAGGCACGTAGTGAATGGGAAAGTTGAGTCCACTGAAGGGTACTATGTAAAAAGGTGTTAATGAATCAAGCAGCTCTGGGCTGTCCCTTAGAAGATGACAGACATTCAAAACTTCATATCCATACTAAAGACCGGTTTTGGGAGGCAGCTGTTAGAAGGAAAAAAAAAAAACAAAAAAAACACAACAACAAACCAAAAACTTCATTTAGCCTTATTTTAAGGCAATTTCACCACTTCATCAATACTTATTTAAGTTAAGACTAGTCTTGTGACCAAAATGACTTAAAAACCTCAGCCTTCTTATTCTACTCTCCAATAGAATATAGTCAATTTTTTGGGGACAGGGGGGCTTTCCAAAACCTGTCAGTTGAGATCATTCATTTTTGAAAGATGCTGAGAGTCTTTGCTTATATCAAAGACAATGGAAAATACAATCTTTATCTGACTGACATCCTAAACTTATGTAAAAGCTTCCATGACAATGCATCACATGTCAAAAATCTTCCTACAGAAAATGTGTGGGTCTTTCCTATCTGAGATAGCTAGGAATCAGGGAGTATTTCCATGAAATGAGAATGGGCTCCCACGGCTCCAGAGAAGGGAGCACTGGTACTCTGCCAACCTCACCCTCAGTGAACCATGGTATCTCACAGCCCCGCAAAGAGTTATGAGCTGTAACAATAAAACTAAGATGATCTTCCAACTGTTATTTAGCCATATTAGCCAAAAAATTCACTATGTTTGGCCTTGCCTCACCCCTAAACAGACATTTAGGCAACTGGACAAAAATTTTCTATATAGCTCATTATTAGTGGCCACATTAGTCCAAGACAGAAATACAAACTGAATTCCACATACAAGTGTAAGGGAAGATTAACACAGGAGAACAGAGGAAATGAGACTGAATGCTTTATTTGGAGGTAAATGCAAGAGAGGCTGATAAAGCATTTGCGCTAAACAAAAGACACTGTATTAGAAGCCTTGCATGTTATTGACAGAGATGTTGCTGAGCTAAACCAACCAAGCACATTTACAGTAAAGTTAACTTGCAGTCAAAATAGTGATTGCAGGATGAAGGTAAAGATGCCTCAGCTATCTTCCAACAGGACTGCTAGCAAGACCAGGCTGGCTGCAACTCAGAGTAGGGCACAAGCCAATTGATTTGGCTTTTGTCCATGTGCAAATCAATACTGCTCCTGTGATCAGCAAATTCACCCCCATCTTTTTCCTCCTGTAAACTTCAGCTAACAGCACAAAGTTATGTGCTATAGGAGATGGCCACGCTTCACACCCCCTTGGGAAGGCAGACTTATGGCTTCACCACACTAAAAATACTAAGCACTATTTAAACTTGTCTGAGTTAAACTGGTATATTTTGCTGTACAGAACAACTTCAGGATCTGGAATACCATTCTGCTTATAAATTAGATGATGCATTCAGCAACTGTTTTTAATTACTCTTCTTAATCTTTCCATCCTAATCCAAAAAAAAAAATGCCTTCCTGAGAAATGCTGAGAAGCTTTGTGATCAGTAGAAGAGGAACCACCTACATTCCTGAAAGTGTTAACTGCATTCTTACAGATTCAGGTAAATCAAAGAAACCAGATGATACAGCACTATGCAGATCTGGTGAGACAATAAAAAAACGTGATCCTGTGTATACAGGTTATCTAACAGAACTTGTATCTTTACTCCAAACAGCAGCTACAAGATATTTATGTAGTCCTGTGATTTATTTATTTATTACATCCAGAAGCTTGCAGTTTGCACCAATCTTCGAAAGCTTCACTTACCTATTTGCCACCTGCAGAGCATCCACAGATGCAATCTTAAATGACTCATTTGAACAAAGGGTTTGGTTATTGTTCTAAACAATATTGTTCTGTTAGGTTCTGAACTCGCACAGCACACAGCATTTATGTAAGCCAATTCCATTTGAAATCTACCATATTCAGATACTATTAATAGCAAAAAGAAACATCTTACCTTTGCTACCCTTACATCAGCATACTTTGTGCTAAATATTCCATATAACTGACCACTGGATCTTTTGTGCAATGCCATCACTAGTTTGACACAACAGCTGAAGGTGAGACTCAAAACATATGGTATTCCAAAGTGAAATACAGAAGCTTAACCTTCTGTTCTAGAAATAGATGCATCAAAACCCAGGCAAAGCAAACTTTCTCAGAACCAGAAATACTCTGATGTGTCTTTCACCTTTAGTATCCCGAGGGATAATACACAACTGACAAAATCTACAGCCTTAGAAATAAGAACACATAACTGCAGTACAAAGAGTGTCCCATATAAGCATAATAATGTTCTTCATTTCAGCAATATGCCTATCTACTAGGAAATGAACTGGCAGTATGTCTGTGTAGTAGTAAATGAACTAAGAGTAAAGCAACCTGCTCAGCAAAAAGCAATTAGATATCATCACTGGCTAGCAGGCAGAAGTTTAAAAATTTGACAAGAAGATTGTTACTCATATTAACCACCCCTCAAAGCGGGAATCAGTCAGGCTGTGCAAGTGAGCAACAGCCACCTGGTTACCAGCAACCCTTCAGTGCAACCAGGTGGCTGTTGCCTGGTTATTCATCCATTTTGGCATGTCACAGTAGAAATGTGCAGCATACAGCATGTGCTGCAAAATTCAGACTGAAAATGCAGATGAGGTCTGATGTCGATGCAAGCCCTGAGCTCTTTATACAAAGGATACATATGCTTGGTACAACTAATCAGGATTCCCAAAGGGGTTTTATAATATACGCATTTTACCAGGTGATAAATACATCAGTATTAAAAAAGAAAACTGTTTGGAAATAAAATAATCCCATCATTAAAAAGAAAATATATAAGCAGGTCTGTGGTGCTAAATGCAAGTTTAATCTGTGAAATTTATTCTACATGAACTTTATAGAATTATACACCAATACACAACTCTTTCTCCTGCCTCCCCTCTCACTGCTCTAGAGCACAATAGCTTATACAATAATTGGGTGTGAAGATTTTGCAGACAGGTCTCATCATGTAGGTGAGTGAGCATACAGCATAAAGCACAGTCTTGCCGAAAAATTAGATTACTTTAGGTCAGTATTTCAACATTTTGCAATGGTCACATAACAAGGCTGTCACCCCCACCCCAGGGGTACAGAGGACCCAAATTGAACAGTGGTTTTTTGTTACTATCTTGAATAGCCTTTTGGAAGCCAAAACACAGAAAAACATGGAATGAATTTAAATAAGAATAAGCATCTTTTTGTGACTATATTATATTTGCACAAATAAAGAGAGTCTTTGTAGCGAGCTGCATTTTCTGTTGAGCTAAAGCTCACTCACTACTGAGAAAGCGCAACTGTATCTCTTTAGCAGACATGAGATTTCAGTGACAACAGCCCTGTAAGCGAGGAAGAGCTGGACAGTGATCCATGTGCAAGTACCCAAAAGGATTTACTGAACATGGAAAATCTTATTTAAGGGATATCACTTAAGTATTTGAATAACTACCCCCGGCCACTAAACAACAGGAACAGCATTCAGCTGCTTACTTTCAGTATTAGAAAAAAATGCTTCACAGTGATTTTTAGCTCATAAATTAGCAGAAAAAATGCTTCAGTTGTGAAACAGTATACTACGCTCAACAATAATAATAAATTATAATAATAACTAAAAAAACAACAAATAGACTGATAGGAGGGCTGCAGCTTGAAATATTTGACTGTTAATATCCAACATGCCATTCCAGGGAGTCCCAGAGTGATTTTTTAAGCCTCTGCCCATCCTAGTAAAGAAAGGCGGGTGGCAGGACTAATCAATATCTCGTAACGCAGCTGTGACCCGGCACATAAAGAAGTCAGGAAAATAAATCCCACTGATGATCTGTGTAATTTAACGTTCACTGGACAGCAACACCTGGGCTCAACTCTAAATGGGACGGAGAGGCACCGCTCCAGCGGGGCTGGCTCCGGCGCTGAGACACGCACACACCAACACACACACCCCCAACACAAAGGAGGGCTCCGGCTCCTCCGGCTTTTTCCGCGACAGGCACCACGCCGTGTTCAAATGCGACGTAAACACAGAGAAAGCCGCTTACTACGCTAGTAGGTCTGTGTAACAGTTCAGCTGTGTCAGGGAGGGCTATTGTCCGGGACGAGCCACCACCGCTCACCGAGCGCTGACGATTTTCATCGGCGGTGTCAAAACAGATAATAAATAAAATCACAGTGACTCTCTCCGATCACTCCTTAAGCCAAAGCAAGGAGCTTCACAGCCCCGCAGAGTTCAACAAATTGGCAAGGAAGCGCGACTCCCACAAGCGACACTTTGTCTTGTTTCCACTGAAGCAGCGACAATCCCCCTACGCGCGAACAATGCCCGCGGCCCCGCTCCCACTTCACCCCGGGCTGCCGCCGCCACCGACGGTGACCGGCGCCCCGCCGCCAGTGATATCTGCCAAGGCTGCTTTGTTCCCCATGGAACACCAGCTTTTCCACCCAGCGCCAGCGGGGAGAAGGCGAGCGCCCGCCTCAGAGCCGGGTCACCGGGACCAGCCGCATCCGCGGGCAGCGGCCGCCCTTTGTGGCTCTGCTGGGCAAGGGGCCGCTCCCCGCTGTCCCGCCGGGACTTCCGACGGCGCTGGCACGGGCGGGACGCTGCCTCCGCTCCGGCGGGAGGAGCGGAGCCCGCTCCGCCGCGGGATGCGTCCCCCGCGCTGCCCCGCTCGCTGCCTGCACTCACCCACGCCGTACTTCTCGTGCTCCGTGGGTATCCACATGCTCGCGGCAGCCTCCCGCCCGCCCGGCGGCAGCCCCTGCGCTGGGAGCGGCGGTGCCGGGAGCGCGCCCGCTGCCTGCTGCTCCCGCAGCGCTTTAGCCGCAGCTGCCCGGCCCCGGCGGCGAAAGCATTGTTCACCCCCGCGGGCGGGCGGACTAACTAGCTGAAGCGCGCTCGCAGCCAGCCGCTTATAAGCTCGGTCCCGCTGCACGCCGGGGAACGTAGTGCCTCGGCGCGCCAGCGCCCCTCGTCGTCCGCGGCAGGGGAGAGACTACGAGCCCCGACTGGCCCCGCGCTCCCCGCCGGGCGGGGCGGGGCGGAGCTCTGCTCCCGGAGGCCGTCCCACGCCGGGGCGGGGGGAGCAGCAGCAGCAGCAGCAGCAGCAACAGTAACAGTAACAGTATGGCTGCGTCCTGCGGAGCCGGAGGGACCCTGGGGCGGGGAGGTGAGTGCGCGACTGGGACCCCCGGCTCCCCTCCCCCCGGTGGCTCTACAACCCCGCCTCGGGGAGTGGGACGGGGCCGGCGCGGCGGGGAACCGGGAGTAGGGAGTGGTGGACACGTGTGGCACAGCCGGGAGCCGTCCGGGCCCGGCGTGGTGAGGTGCGGGCCCCGCCGATGACCCGTCGGAGCGGGGGAAGCCAGGGGCAGCCCCGGCCCCGCCTCTTGGGGTTTTCAAGTTGTTCTCGTGGTCGTGCCTGGAGCTCTTCTTTCTCTTTTCAAAGCTTAGCGTTGGGCGCATGAAGTTGTGGTGACAGGGAGAGACTTCAACGGCAAGCTGTGCTGAAGAGGGAGCAGGTGCCGGCAGTGTGCCGGACAAGTGGGGCACTGGGTGGTAGTTTGGCTGACTTTTTAACTTATACAGAAATCCATGCCTGGGCACACACATGCACAGAGATGAAGAAAAGCAAGCGGTGTACAGTGAGGAGCACAAATGGTCTCTGGGGGTGACAGCCAGGGGGAAGGCAGGCATCATAAGCAGCAAGAGCAGCAAGGTTTCCATCCTTGTTGAGAGGCCTGTGTGTCTGTGCCCTTCTAGAAGCAGCTTAGGGAGAGCTCACCATAGATGAACTACAAAAAATCCTCAGGCTGAACTGATCCCCGTGAGAGAAATGCTGGCAGAGAAACTGTGGGAAGGCAGAGATGGAAAGAAGTGGGGAAATCTGGTGATATGATGCTGCTCTGCAGGCCTCACCAGGTGTAGGTTGTCTCTAAGATGAGTACCTCTGATTTTAAGAAAGTGTTCTACAATCGAGTAATTACTCTGAAGTGGTAACCAGAAATTTTATGGGATGACTCAGTTTGAGCTGAACATAAAAATACTTCAATGTTTTGTCATATAAGAGAGGAGGGTTTGGGTTTTTTCAGTTCAGTTGGCGTTTAGTCTCTACTGTCAAAGTCTGTTGAATTTTTAAGTCACTGATAGTGTGAAGGGCGCAATGGAAGGAAGTCATATGCAAAGGGGCAATTTCAAACCTAGAGTTAGAGTGCACTTAGTCTGTGTTTATCCTTAGAGTTGTCAAACTTTGGTAGTGAGTGATCTTTAGGTGACCTTTGTGTTGTTTCTATAGTACTACCCTGCTTCTGTTCATAAAAATAATATCACTTTATTCTAGTAGTTAAAGCAATACATTTACTTTAGTTACGTGTTGCAGTGTGTTGACATGTGCATCTCCTACATGAAAAAGGCAGAGCTGTCCATAGCGCTTCCACACTGGTGTAACTGCACCTGGAGGCAAAACTGTGCACTCAACTATTGTAGAGGACATGCACTTCAGTCTGTGCAAGTCTGTGTGAAACAGTTTGTGAAGTATGAGAGATGATGAGGTTACTCTGAGGGTTTTCCAGGTCACTGTAGTACAGGCACTAGCACAAGTACTAAAAAAAGTTCGTTTCATTCTAGTTCAGAGGCTTGGGCAGTTTTCCTATCAATGAGCTCAAGCACTCATTGAAAGGATTTGGTGAACTTTGCTCCCAAACTCACTTTGCAACCTCTGACAGATCTTTTGGCGTCTTTAGGGTGACAGAATGTGTAAAAGTCGCTACTGAAAATCAAAATAATCGGTGCCAGGCTAAACTCACTTCCACGTCGGCCTGTAGGCATCCGTGTACCAGGCTATCCCTGTCTCCATAAGAGAGGACTGCCAAAGCTGAGAGTCTTGAAATTGTGCCACCACCTTTTAATTGCTGTCTGTCATGTTAACTGTGACTGACTTCAGCATGTTTGTATTAGGCACAGAGCCCGTCTTTCTTCTTCCCTTGAACAAAGACAAGAATACCCAATCTCTGAAATAGCCTTTTCAAAATTATTAATTTAGAACCCAGTCGCTTACTGGGTTCTAAATAACCCAATCGCAGATCTTACACCATAAATCTCATTGTCTGTGGGCAAAGAAATGCCTCATCCTAATATTTACCACTTCTCTGTCTCTGAGCAAAATCCTTACTCTTTCAGGGGTTTCAGTTCTACAAAATTAGTCACTCTGGCACCATCTTGTACTTGCATGTGTCCCTGAGAAGGTGTGTTGCTTCTTTGGAGACTCGATATTGGAAAATTAAATAGCGTTTTTTCCTGTCTTGCTGTTTTCTATTTATTAGAAAAGAAAAAGCAGGAAAGCCTGTGCTTTTGTATTCTAATCCAGGACTGTGTTGCTTTCTAGTTAGTTCCCTTGTCATGGTTTAAGCCATAAATCAGCCACGCAGTTTGTTCACTCACTTCCCCCTTTTTCTTCCCTCTGCTCCTGGA
>JAOEHY010029458.1:0-37002 GCA_025447955.1 Psilopsiagon aurifrons | reverse complement strand
TTTTTTTTGTTGTTTTGTTTTTCCTTTTGCCTAATTGAATTTCATGAGGTTCTTTGACAGAGATGCTGGGATTTGGCAATGTTCTGCTTTTTGCTGCTGTTGGGCTGGTCTGTATTGAGGAATAATATTTTGCTGAAAACTAGGAAAAAAACCCCAACTATCCCACACAATTGCCACATCTCACAGACTGATCATAGAATGGCTTGGGTTAGAAGGGACTTTAAAGGTCATGTAGTTTTCACCCCCCTGCCACAGGCAGGGACACCTTCCACTAGAGCAAGTTGCTCTAAGCCCTATCCAACCCGGTCTTGAACACTGCCAAGGATGGGGCAGACAGCAGCTTCTTTGGGTGGCCTCTGCCAGTGCCTCACCACCCTCACAGTAAAGAATGTCCTTGCAATATCTAATCTTAATCTACCCTCTTTCAGTTTAAAGCCATTACCCCTTGTCCTATCACTACTTGCCATTTTTTAAGTGCATTGCATTTTCTTCTAAGTGTGATCCTCCTGCAGTTTCTCATTATCTTCCTGCTCCTAGTTCTTATCTTGAAAGGGAATAGATACTGCTAAGGAAGGCCAAAACCAAAACTGGTACACCAGCGTTTTTAAGCTAAAAGCCATGCAAGTTCCAGATTTGGCTGCAGTGTGTGTTAGGATGCTGTGCACTTACCTTTGCACAATTCCATGTTCTTATGTCTGGGAGTGTTGGCTGGGCTCTTGCGAAGTGGAAATGGTTGATTGGATTCCTTTTTTCTCCCTCCCCAAGGTGAGGTGCCTGTCCCTCTGCCCAGTACCTGCCTAGGAGGTGCAAAGCTATCAAACTCTATTTTTGTGTGAGCTGCATGGTGTCTGTGGTTCTCTACTTCTGATTAAGTTCCTAGATAGATTATTAGATTTGTATTGTATATGAAATTCCAGATTACTTTGGTTACAAATGAGGCATGATCTGCCTTAATTCAATCCGAAGAATTGATTTATTAAAAAAAAACCCAACCCAAGGTTGAAATTTGCAGGGTCACTGTCATAAGGAAAAAATGTGTGTTTTTTAATTTTTTGTTTTCTATTCCAAAAGCACCACCAACAACCCCCCAGTTGTTTTCCCTAAAGTGATTGCAAATGTGCAAGTATAAGTAACATTTGGGTTTCTTTAACAAACTCCCAAGTGATTCAGCAGTTGCCAAGGTAACAGTGCTACTTTTAATAACAATAAAGCATATAAAATTTCCACATTTCTCATTGTCTAAGATAATGCTGCCCTGATGCTGTAATAATGTTATTAGCATGTACTTTCTTTTATTCATTGAGAAACATGTCTAGTTCGTAAATTGGCTGTACAGTAGCGTCTAGCACAGTGGGGTTTGGCTTATTAGGACTCCTGGATACTACAGTAATGTGAAGAAATAATAAAGAACTTTTTAGCTCCCCATCAATTTCTTAGAATGTCCTTTTTGTTTTTGCTTCCTGTAGCTGTCATTGTAGGATGTGGTTGCCTTAGATTAGTTGAATATTACTGTGATCTTTCTGGATACAAAAGCATCAGTATGCTCTAAGTAAGTCCTGCAGATAGTCTTCACAACTGAGCTGTACTTCATAAAACTTTGAGAGTACTGTTTTATTATTCATGGGAAGCTGTGTATTGCTGAAGAAAACTCAGTTTCTAGTACCAAAATATTGTTGTTCTTGCATCTTTTAGAGCTGCTCTGTTCAAGTCTAAATGGATGTCTTCTGCTGTCTTTATTCCAACCCCCTGAAACTTGAGCTTCAACTGAACTTTGGCAGATAGCTCAATGTTGTTGTGGATATAAACTCCTAGATCTGGGTGGATTATTTGCATTCTGAATACTTGACCTCATGTTTCATTCTGAGTTTTCCACCTTTCTATCAGGATTTTGGTACTTCACAATTGAGAGAAACCTGTTTTCCTGCTTATTTCTGCAGTCAAATCTGTGATTTAAAGATTGTGCCTCTGTAGTTGTAGCAAAATGAGTCTTTTAATAAAAGGTCAAAGTAAACATTCAAAACCCTTTCACTGGAGATGTGGGTTATGTTATTTTCTATAGAAAACCTATTTCTTTTAAATATTTTTATTTTGAGGAAATTGCACTGAAATTGTGTGAATAGTTATAGATGACTCTGTGCCATCAACTGGGATTCTTGTTGCATTTTAGATACTAAAGTTTAATCTATGTCTCAAGATGCAGACTATTTTAAGTAAAAAAAAAACAACAACAAAAAAAAAAAAAATGAAGAAATGACTCATGGTCTGAAGATGTGAGGTGTGGAAAGAGGAATCACTTCCCCATTTGTAGTCTTTGCTGATACTGACACTGGCTGGTCAGGGGGAGGGTAAAGCAGACTTAATTCACTGCAGGATTAGATAATAGTTTCTGAGGTATAATCTGCATAAGTGTCTAGTTCAAAGCTAAAATATATATGGGAACTAAACAGTTTACTGTGCATTAGTCTGCATCATGGAGTGCTCCTAGTGCATGTGAAGGCAGGTTTTCTTATGTGAAATAAGAGGCTACTTTAGCTGACTCTATATGAGGGCAAATTTTATCCATGACAGCATTAAATATTCAATATTTATTGTAAAAAGTTAGCTATGCTAATACAGAAAACCTTATCCTAGGGTAGTGCTGAAGGCCTTTGGTCCAGTGAAGTTGTCGTATTATTTGGCCTCTAGGCAGGAGTCTATTTCTACTTGACCTGGTCATTCAGATTTTTTTTTTGCTTAAGCTAAGATGCTCTGGGGCAGGGATTGTCTCTTCTGGTTTGTTTGTGCAGTGCCTGGGACAGTGTGGTCCCTGTTCCTGGTAGAGCAACCTAAGCCATGTGGTGAAGCAGATAATAAGTTACTGCAATTGAGAAGGGTAGCTGAGGAACAGCTTGTTTAGTTTAAGGAGAGATTATTTCAAGACCAGAGCGGTAAAGGAAGAGCAGAATGCTGATGACCGTTAATAATCTATTATAGGAACAGACTGGAGCAGATAATATAGCTGCCATAATTTGCAGCTTGAAATATAACAGTATTGATTTAAGCTCAGGACAAGATAAAGTGGTTTTAAATCTTTTTGCCTCTATTTTGGCAAAACCTTTCAAGATAACTATCCGGTGGGTTGTATTTTAAGAAGTGCAGAGCAGTTGTTTCTTCACTGCAAATTTAATTCCTTAGGATTATAGTAAAGAGTGTTTGTGCTTAAAAACGCCAGCAGAACACTCTCTAAAATATAACAGTATCACATTCTGCTTCTGCCCAGGCATGTGTACACCAAAAGTGCAAATTTGCCATTTCCAGAGAAAGTTGTTGCCTGTTAGTGGCCAAAGGCTGATGTAATAGCAGACTGATGAATTCAAGATGTAATTTTCCATGTCTACAATTTCACTGTTTGGCTGGCATTCACCCTACTGTTATCTGGTTTTGCCTCAGTGCAAATATTATTGATATTCCTAATAGAAGAGGGTTGTTGCTTAGTCTTGCATTACTTCTTTTTCTATTTCACTATTTGGTAAGAATTTTAACAGAAGAGAGTCTGTAGCTTGGTGCTGGCTTATAGGAAAAGGGAAAGAATGTTTCAGTTGTTTTTTTCTTTATTTGTTCCCCTGCCCTTCCCTGGTACTTATTGGTAAGGAAGCAGAAGTATTTGGAAGTACTTTGAATTGTCTGATTCTGCTTTGTCCAATGCCAAATTCTTGTACTCAGCACTTGACTTCTGAACAACTGTCTTGTTCTTTTCAGTTCTTTCCTGAACACATCTGGGAGTTGATCTGCTTAGGAGGTGTTGCCGGGTATTTTATTTCCAAATGTTTGTGCCCATGATCAGCACCCTGTCTGCCATGGGCAGATGCTCAATGTCTTGTTTTGAAACACAATGCAATGTCTGGACCCAATCAAGTGGTTCTGGAAAGAAATGTTCAGACAAAGTCTTGGAGAAAATGGGGCTTGAGGGCTAGAGAGAGAAGTTTAAATTGGTGTCAAATGGTTCTGAGTTTTACTTGGATTGATGGGCTTCTCTGCTGACTCATTAGTGGATCTGCCAGTAGGGCTGCTGCTACATTAAAACACAGGCCTGCCCAGCCTTGGTTGGAAAGGGAGGAAATAGCCTAAATCTAATTAAGGACTGAGTTATTACAAGCTTCTGTTCTGGCCTAATTGGGAGCAGCACTGGACTAAAGAATACACAGGCTAAGGGAATGTTCAAGCTTTTCCTGTAAAACTTCATGCGCAGAAAGAAAAAACCGTCACTTAATAGTCTTTAAATTATAACAGTTGTCTGTGAAGAGCTGTGAATGAAGCACTGATACTACTTAGATGTTTTATTAGAGATGTAGTAACATACTTGAATTCAGAGAAGCTTAGGTGACCTTTTGATCAAATTTCAGTCAGAGGTATTACTGCTCAGGGCCAGAGCTGGCAAATACTGTCCCTTGATTCCAATTGCAAATGAAACTTAACTGCTACTATTGTTACTGCCGTTGGCTGCTTCAGTCATCAGCATGTGTTACTGATTTTCAACATGGGCTGCTTGTTAGCTGTCCTCTTCCACTATCTGCTCTTTGTGGTAGATGCTTTGTCACTTGTCTCACACAACATATGAGTTCTTAATGGATGGCAAAGGTTTTTGTTCTTTCTACTGCTTATTTCTCTAAATGATCAGTTACAAATAGATCATGCAAAGCATTTCAAGATAACTTGAAATAGACTAAGCGTCTTTTGGAATACTGACACTTGTAGAGCCTGTTTGGAAATACTTTAAGTATCCTGTCACCATATTACCTATGGGCAACGAAGACCAGCAGAGCCTATGCTTGTATCAGTGAAGACATTTCCTAACAATTGATTCTAAAGTTTGATCAACTTTATCAAACAAAGTTTTGGTAGGTTGGTTGAAGATAGTGTTTTTTATTAAAACCCAAAACTCAATAAACTCAAGCAGTTACAGTGGCTGTAAGTTAAGCGAAAATGTTCTGTAGCATTTGAAGTCTCATCATGAATGTTTGAAAGGGGTGATTTTTGAGAGCAGAAACCACTTTTGCTTAAAAAATTCATTAGAGGAACAGATGGGTCAAAGGGTTTAGGTGTGTGCTGAGAGCCAGAAACTGATGTAATTCAACAATCTTTCAGGGTGTCAGAATGTGGAAAAGTGCTGATGCTGAGAGGTGTGTTGAAAAAACTGTCTAGCAAGTTGAGACACCCAAGGACTATTTAGTACTGTCCCTGAGTGGTGGGGTCCTGCTTTTCAAGTTGTTTTAGAAAATATTTTCTGTGGCATGATAATTGTGGCCATGCCAGTTGGCTTAATGAGTACCTGAGTCTGGAATATGTAGAGTAGTGAATATTATCTGATCATAAATCACTTTGCTAAACCTGTTGTGGCAATTGCTGATCAAGATCAAAGGTTTTTGGTAACTGTGTTTTTTCTGCCAGCAGGTCTTTTTAGTAATATTACAATTTACTTTCTAAAAATGGGAAGGGAATTGCTGATAACCCTCCCAGTTATACCTGGAGCAACATTTGCTCTGTAACTTGGCAGTTATTTAAAAAACATTGTACAGGGGTTCAACAGAAGAAGAGTGAAATGTATTCATGGATATGGTTCAGAAGAACTTTCCTTTTAATCATTTTAATATGATTAAACTAGGCAACTGGATATCCTGTTATGAAAACGTTCATGGTCTTCTGTTATGGTGGAGTGTGCTGATTCCGTACTCTTTCTTTGTGTCACACTTTGTGGAAACATGTATGTGAAAGCCTGTGCATATGTTTTAAATGGAAGGTGTCATTTTCCACAGGCACTGTGGTCAAGCCAGCTTGTCACATTATCAGGGAGTTATAAACTGGACAATGGGTCATATTTGTAATACATCTAAGCTTAATAACTTTGGGATCAGATTTTCTGTAAGATCTGACAGATCTGAAATGTGTCCCTCTTCATTTTCCTGCTCAACTCACAATTATTTGTGTGCTTTGACTTATTTATTACATTTTTTGATAAGAAACCCCTGGGCACAAAACAGATTGCCAAAGAAATACAAAGTGCTCTTCTATGGCTGTCTTCAGCCTGTGATGTTTCTTCCAAGCTTGGGAGCAAGCCAGTGTCCGTGTATTGAGCTTATGGCAGGGCTGTGTCTTGCTGGCACTTCACAGATCAGAAAACATCTGTCATTCATTCTGAACTTGAGGCGTTTTTCTTGCCTTAGCAAGAGAGTTGGGCTAGCCCTCATCTTACCTGAAGTCCTATATGGCAACATTTTTCCTTTGTAGAAGTGGCTGAATATGACATTAATTTTTTTTTTTTTTTGTCTTAATGTTATTTGCTATTGGCAAGCTACCGTGTTCCAGTGTGAGAGTTGGCTCTTCTAGGCAAGGGGTGAAATGGAATTTATACAGAAAACCAGTAAAGGGCATTGAAGTCCTTTTATAATGAAGCATGTCAAAGATAGGTGATTATTTATAATAATATGATTTAGACTTTAAGGCAGATTTGAACTTTAACTTACTGCGTTCTTTTTGTGACAAGCAAATCAGTTGGATGGTGAGATGACACAAGATGCCATTTTGTGCTTTGGAATTCCAGTGTTTCATGGAAGACTCTTGCTATCAAGTGGGTTTGTGTGTGAACTGTTCTTTCACCTGAATAAAGCTTTTTATTGTTTCAAAGACCAGTATATGTATGATTTGGGTATCTTTATGAGGTATTATTATTGTAAATCCGTTTTTTTACAGAATAGCATATACTTCATTTTCTGTAAATAACGTAGCCAGGCTAAAGTAAAAAGAAAAAAACCACAGGGTTTTCAGTTTAAAGAAATCTTTATTTCCATAAAATTGCACACCTATAATTAGCAACTGGTGGTGCAGCTGTGCAAGCTTTTATAACTAAAATGCTTGTGCCCTTGATTATCTGACTTGCAGTGGCAGAGCAGGCTATTTAAGTCATTGTGATAGAATGAATTGAGCATCATGGCACTTAAACCATTTGAATACTAATGGATTTAAAGCACAGAGTTTTTTGAAATGGTGCCCACCCATCCTCATGGTATTCATCCTCCTTCTCTAGCTCTATTTTCTTCTACTGATAGTAACACTCAAACATCTGGACATTAAACAGTGAAAACATGTAAGTATTTGATTTAAGTTATGTGTGAACTATCCTCCAGGATGAAAGAAATGCCAGAAGGATGTAGTATGGTGCTATTTGCTCTAGATACTTAGACTCTCCTGGAAAATTTAGTAGCCAGTGTTCAGGAGAAGTGTGTATTGGAGGAGTTGAGGGGTGGCAGTGTCTTACGTTTATTCGCCACACTGAAAATCTTCAGCTGCTGATAAATGTAAGGCTGTTGATGCATGTAAGTCTTAGACTGCTGGGGTTTTCTTTGCAATACTCTTAGCTCTCCCCTGCCACCATACTCATGCCTATTATTGGGAACAGACTGCACACGAATTTTCAGGAAAAATTGCTTTGGTAGGATGGGAACAGTTGCTCCTTAGACTTCAGCAATCCTTCAGACTAATGGGTTTTTGCTTGCAAACTGAATGAGAGAAATATAACCATATGCACCTTTTAGTAACGTGAGTCAAGTTACTTCATTGTTTGATTACTGTAAATAGGGCAAGGAACCAATATTTACTTTTGCTTTAATCTTTCCCTGGTGATTCATGGGAACTGGCAGAATGAAGCAATAATTAGGATCCTCATCCAGTATAAGATTTTCTATCATTCAGCATGTGGTGTTTCTCTGCTTAGCAGAAAGAATCTGACTTAAGAAGAGGCCTTGCATCTTCATTGCTTGGTAAAAATGGAACATTACTTTTGACTTTGGTGTGGCTGCATCTGTTGGAGGGCATGTATGAATATGTGAATTATGCTGGATGTATGGCCCAGAAAAATGGCTTTGGTATCATAAGATAAAAACTGCTGTATGAATGTGAATGAAGTTATCTGATGAACTATAGCTTTAGGGCAGGGATGAGGGTTTTTGGCTAGAGCAGCTTATTACACCCCTTCTGAATGCATTAGAGCACTGTGCATCCAGTTCTTTGTAGTTAACTGATCTGGATGATCTAAATGCTGCTGCTTTCTGTTGTAGGAGAGGCATTCCTTTGGGCATATGTCACTATCATAGCTAAAAGGGTATACATGCAGTCACACCTAATAAATTTGATTTTGCAAAAAATATTGCAATCTTGACTAAGAAAAATTGAAAGATAAATACCAGTGACTGAAATACTTATTGCCCTTCCAACCAGTGATTCAAAGTGCTCTTGTGTAGGGTAAGTCAGGAAGGTGCACAGCCAGAGGCAAGTATTTCTGCACAGTGGGATTGCAGCACCCTTCTTTCCAGGAGAAACTCATTCACTTGCTCCTAGAATGCAGGGCTTCTTCTGGGATGTGATTCATATACTTGTGCTTTTCTGTTTTCTTTCCTTTTTAGCATTACTACTCTTTTCCTTGTTTTAACCCCCACTCTGGGAACTTATCCATTTTCCTTTTAGAATCCAGCTCTTTCAATATTACCCTCTCTTCCTTGCTCCCTTTGTCTTCTCCTCTGAATATCTTGGCTTTAGTCCTCCTCTTCCCTTGCCCTTAAAGACCTTCTGACAATATATTTAATGGAAAATATAGACTCCAACTCTTCATTTGTGCATGTTTGGGAAAGAAGTGCCACATTAACTGCAAGTTCTCTATGTGCTGTGCTCTAATGAGATGATGCACACAAAAAACGTGCCAAAAAAAAAAGATTAGTCAAGGTCAGGGGCAATCTAACCTGGACTTGTCTGGGTCAAAAAATGCCTCTTATTTCTGAGTGCAAACAAAATATCTATCTATAATGCTTTTCTAAGGCAAGAACAGTTTTGGTTGCATCATTTCAAAGCTTCTATGGGCTATAGGTGTAGCTAGATTGCTCTGATCAGCCTGTGCTCCATAAAGATGGTAGATAGTTACCTTTTGAGTGATGCAATTAAAATTGACTTCCAGCCCCCTTGCAATGTCCACCAGCATGCCAGTGGCATCATGAGCAGCTGATTCTTAAGACTATATAATGAGTAACACTCTGATTATCTTCTGTATTTATAGAAGGCTGATGTGTAGAATTTGTGGATTGGGGATTCCTTGAACCTAGGAATGTGTTTGATCACATCTGCTAGCAAGCAGAGGCTGGCAGGGTGTGTGTGTGTTGGGGCGGGGGGAATCTGACTGTGGGTTCAGGTGACTGTATTCCCTCGCTATTTGCTCTGGCACTGCCTGAGATGAGGAAACGGGGAATTTTGGAAAACCTGTTTTGCTCAGTCCTAGGCTGAAGGGGAAGGGCATTCCCTTCCACTGTTCTTTCCCTTTCTCTAACAGTCCTCATCCTCTTTCTTGCCTTGGGGCTGAAAAGGGTCTGGAAAAGAGAAAGCTAAGAACACAGAGAGGAGCGAAGATTATTTAGGGTTATGCACCAATTAAAATGAGATTGTCTGTAGGGTGGGAAGGAAGGAAAGAAGAAGGAAAATTGTTATTATTGCCCCAGTCCTGGTAGTTTTGTTAACAGTTTATTTACAGTCATGGGCAGGAAGCTTGCAAGTACGAATTTTGAGTACCTGCACTGATTTTCAGTGGCTTACTAATTCAGGCCTGTGAAGGAGGTTTGTCAGACAAGTGGCTTGTTTACTTGTCTTTCAGACATACATTTATGATGTTACATGCTTTTTGTCATTTTTTCCATTGCAATATGTATATCCGTCCCCTTTCCTGGGTGTTAAAGTATGGAGGCTGTTAAAACTGCAAAAGATGCACTGCAGATCAAGGAATAGCAAACCAATTTGGATGAGATTACTAACATCTAGAGAAGAATTTGAAGAAAGTTTTTTACTTTTAACCTTATCTTCTCATTGCTGACTGCAGATAACTTTTGTTTTTCCCTAAAAATGTTCTGATCTGTTGACATTCCTGCCAATACATTCCTCTACTGGCTTATTACTGGAAGATGAACAGAACAGTTTATAAACTCTTTATGTAAACTATTTCTTTTAATTTGAGCAGTTTTGCATGAAATAACTTTTTCTTTAGGGCACTTCTTTAATGAAAATATAGCTGCTTGCCATGCTCCACCTTGACCTCTGTTTACCTTTGAGGGCAGCCAACTTCTCGTTTCATCATTTTATGTATTGAAATTAATGGGTTCTGGCTGGTTCAGCAGAAAATGTCTTGTTTCCTGAAAAGCACCATGAAAGGTTGTTTTTATAGTACCATTCATGCTTGAACAGACATGGTAAGTACCAGAAGGTCTCACCCAAGCTGTTCTCCTGAGGCTTCCAGCTTTGCTGTAGAGGCAACTGAGTCTTCTCAACTTTTGGGTTCCTATCCTAAACCAAACCTCTGAACTTCTTTTGAAGCCTGCCTGTTCTTACAAGAAACCTTAGTACAGAGGAGGTTTGTTTATGAAAGGATATATTCGAGTCCTTTATTCGCAGCCAACAAAAGCAGCTCTCTCTTCCTGGCTGTTCTAATTAATTTTTATTTTTTATTTATTGTTTTGAAGTTAAACAAATCGTAGATTAAAACCTCTCCAACTGATGCCTCTAGATATTTTTGCCACATAGTAAAAATACAAGTACTAATGCAAATAAAAGGCAAACCACTGAAGCTTGAAGTATAATGTTGCTTGCAGATGCTCTAGCTGTGCCTATTAACTTGTTCGTGGCTGCATCTCTTTTCAAGGGCTCTGCTGCCGTTGTTCTAGGTTTCTGTTGCTGGAACCAGCAGTAGTAGCATGAGTTCAGAAGAAGCTGGCAGACATGTAAAAAGTGCAGTACTTGGTGTAGGGCAGGTATGAGTATCTGAGTGAATATAATAAACAAAGGTTGTTTTCAAGTGGACTTTATTCAATATTCCCTAGGAAGAGTTTAACAATGGCTCAGAAATAACAGATAATTCCACTTTTGGCCCCAATTCCAAATGCCAGAAAACAAGAGATAATCAAAGTCTCTCTTAAGAGAACAGGGCTTTGTATTCCCTCTTGAACTTCAGCACAAGAGAAATCTGTAAGTGTTTTCAATCTGGTTAGACTTCAGTTAACTGTCAGTCTCTCTTTTCCCTTCTATTGCACTACTGTTGGCAGCATTTAATGAATTTTTAAATCTGTGTCATGAATAGGCCGGATCTCTTGACAGAATATGAAATGTCTTCATGAGACAAGGAGCTTTTTCTAGAGAAATGACAAAACCATTAAAAAAATAACTTTCATTTTGTGCCACAGCACTTGTGTAGAACATAACTAAGTTTGAATCTGTAGCAAATACACAGTTCAGTCTCAACCTATGTACATTCACAGGCCTCGTCACATGTTTTTATGTGGCAGTCAGGCTATAGGTCTGGCTCAGCAAACAGTGAACAGAATGATCTTTGGCTGTGGGACGAGGTGTGATTTCTGAGCGGTTTAGGTTCTTGTGTTCTTCTAGCTAGTCCAAATCCTGATATTGCATCTCTCTTCCTTGTAGTCTTCATTTAAAGGTCATTACTAACTACTGACTGACTGCCTTCCCTCCATCACTGTTACTTGAGATGTGAAGGACTGCTGGATTTGTCTGCTGTGCTTGCTATTCAGAAATATCACTGGGTCAGATAGCTAAGTGGACTCTTGCTGATATCAGCTGGGTCCCTGTTTATTCCTTATTTACAAATCAAGGTGTATCTATGAAGCGAAGGTGGCAAGAAACTGCAGATCTTAATGATGAGTCCAGAAAAGAAGGCTGATCATGAGAAAGAATGCGCAAAGGTTTTCTTCTGAACAGACATTTTCTATTTACTCTGAGCCCATAAATTTAGGCCTGATCTTGGCAGAGAGCTATCTTTTATTTTTAGGTTTGTTTTGCTGATTTTTTGTGTTTCACAATGAAACATGTTGAATTTTACTAGTCAGGAGACAACTTATATGCCAAGAGCTTGTCTTTGGAAACTACACAGTTGTCTATTGTCTGTGCTGCTGGATAATGAGATTATGTGGAATTTAAAATACATCCATCACTTTTGCATGTTACGATGCAGTGAAATTTAAGGGGTATGCTACAATTTGTGAAGTCTCATGAATGAATTTTTGCGGCATTTATCTTACAGTCACTTGCCTGCATGTTTTCTAAAAAAAAGAATGAAGTGGTGAAGGGAATTTTTTTTTATCTAAATGCTATTTGGCTTTTACAATACATAATGCTTTAAGATCATAACTTACTCCCTCTGCCCGCCAGGTAATGAGTGAGAAATGTCTGCTTACAGGAAACTGGTGAATGGTTAGGCTTTCTAAAGGAGCTCATTATGAGGTTGTAAGAATTAAAAATGCTAAGAACTTTAATCTGAATTGGTTCTACTGCAAAAGTGGGCTGATGTGGTGCTGAATCAGTCATTAGCTCTGAGGACAGAGCACTCTGAAGCAGTCTGTTAAGGTAAGAGATTGGCTTAAATATTCCTATGGAATTAGAATTAGATATTCACGTGGCTGTTAAAATTGTGTCAGAATGTTAGCCACTTTCAATTTTCGGTCAAATGCCCTTTTTAAACTTAGACTGAAATGTTAGTTGTTCCTGCATGGCAAGAGGAAAGAAAAAGTGCTTGAAATACTTCTTAAGTAACCAAAACCCCACATCAATTTCATGCCAAGTTGTTCTTTATGTAATTTGAATGGGCTGTGATATTCAACTTTAAATATTGAGAATTTAAAAGAGAATATTAATATGGTAGTATAACATTACCATACTAGTGCAAATGATGCACAGATTTCCTTGTTTTGAACCCAATGATCTTCAAAACTTTTGATGCATTTCAGAGTTTGGGTTGTGGTTTATTGTGGGGTTTTCTTGTTGGTTTTTTTTGTTTGTTTTGTTTTTAATTGCTAAGGAAAGGAGTTGCAGCAAGCCATTCTGGTTAATTTTAACCTTATTTATAATAGATTTAAATGCTATTTGTGCTCTCCTTGAAGAAATTGCAGCAGTCACTTGAGGGAGGCCCTTTACTATATAGTTGACAATTGCTGTTGAACTCATTAACCAGTTTCTGGAGAGCTTCGGATTTTGTTTTGTTTTGTTTGGTTGTTTTGTGGTTTGTTCTTTTTCTGGTTGTTTTTTTCTGTTTTCAATATCAGCTCAGTAAACACACAGTTGAAAAGTAGCTTGGGCTAGCAGAGCCGTGGATTCTCCAGTTACTTGTCAGTACAGTTGTGGTATTCAATAAAGTTGATATGAATAGAATAGACATTATAATACTAAATTCATTTGCAACTGTCTAGTGAAAACAGGACAAGGGCACAGATTAAATTACCTGGAAGTCTGCATTAGTGCTCTGTACTTGCCATACAAATACAGTGTCAAGTATATTAGTGCAATTCCTTCAGGAATGACAAGAAATGCTATAATACTAAAGCTGTGCCAGAAGATGCATATGTAGTACTTGCAGGGATGGCTATTTTAAAGGCAGTGCCAGGACTGTTTGTTCTAGGAGTTGATCAGAATCTCTGGGTACTTTTAGAATTATATCCCAGCACTGTTGTCAGGGCTATGTTTAGAAAGCTTGTTTTGAAATGTTTATAGGAATGTTAAAACTTAGTGAAGTTAGACGTGTCTGATACATTGAAAATTGGTTCTGCAAAGGATAAACCAAAGAACCCTTTTACCCCAAATTCAGGTTGTAGGCTGCGGTGGGTTGGCTTTTTTTTTTTTTTTTTTTAGTACAAAGGACTGGCAGGCTATTGAGCAATTTCACATTTATGTATTATGTAGTTTGTATTAAATGCCATTGGACATTTAGTAGCTGGGGTGAGCACAGGTTTATGCTTTTTCAAGTTTCATATGGCTGTGATAGCGTGAATGCAGGTACTCCTTAAAAATCGTAGCAGAAAAATAGTTTGCCACATTAGAGTCTTTAAAAGTAAATATTCATAAGCTCTTGTAATGTCTGACTTTATAGGGTTGAAAAATAAAATATTTAACTGAGGGGAAAATTCTTCTATAAAATAACCAGGAAAAGCATCCTGTAGATAGTGTAAATTATTAATAGTGGATGCTATTAAATTGAGGGATTGAAAGAGTCCTTCACTGGACTAGCTGTGGAAGTAGAATAACTCCCTCTGTCATTACTTTAGATTTAGAAGCCCAAAGTGTAGTTCAAGGAGGTTGAGTAACTCCTTCAGTGAGAAGCAATGATTGAAAAACATGAGAATGGATCAGACATGCAATGACAGATTTGCAGGTGCAGTAACGAATACTAGAAATGCAAAGATGTCTTTTTAATAATCAGATATATATCTACCAGAAAAAAAACACAGGAGTTGTTTCAAGGTAATAGAAACAGCAAGAATGTGTGGTAAGTAACTGGTATGTGCCAGCATTGCATGGGGGAATGGAGATTAAAAGCTTTTAGCAGGCTTTAAACAAATAAATAAAAATAATAAAAATGCTCGGTTTAATTGATTCTTGAGGTCTAGAATGTGACTAACATAGGATGTCTTCATCTGAGAGGGTCAAGTAACACACTGGAAAACTAGACAGCACTGTTTGATGTCATTCGTACGGAAAGTCTTAGAAGCTGCTTTAAAGTTTAAGTGAATTTTAATGGCCCAAATGAGAAAACACTTGGAAAAAATGTCATAAATTTAACTGTTTACCTGTTGAAGTATAAACCAGTTCCACTGGCAGGCTGCAAAGGAGTATTGAAAGCCAAAGAGATCCTTCCAGAACCATGAAAGCTCTGAGGAAAGTTGCTATGTATTACAAAGTGCTGGGAGCTTTTTTGCCCTCTGTGTCTTTCTGTTCTCAACAGAAGGCAAACCCCACAAAATTTGTCTTGAATATGCTTAAAAATTTTAAAGCTGTTAAGGAAATAGTGTATTTGTTTCATTTAAACAAACCAATATACCTTGGGCAATAATGGCTCAGAGAGCCAAAATCAGGAAGCAAATTGGAACCATCAATAAGCCTTAGAGGTTATGAAGGGACTCTGGTGTCTGATCTTAGGACCTGTGGTAGAATCCAGGCTTTACACATGTACCGTAATTGTCTCTGACAATGCAAGACAAAGCAAGGATTTCAAGGCTAAAATCAATGAAAAGGCACAACAAATAATGAGGCCTCCCTCATTCCAATTAGATACAGCAGATTCAGATCACTTAAGTTTCTGCTCATAAATTGCAAAACACAGTCAGTGAGGAAGCTATAAATGGTGGGGGAAGCCTAACAGGCAGTTTAAAACATCGTATATAACTGGTAGATTCCAGAGCATGCTGCTCAGGAAAGACACTTTCAAGTGAACATAAAAATCCTTGAAGTGCTGATCCCAACATGCACAGCTGCAGTAAAGAAGGCAAACAGTGTTAGTGCCAGAGGACTGCAGTGTAAATAAGGGAGCTGCCATTCTCGTTATCTGCTGGTTAGAGCATGAGCACAGGGTCTGCTCAGTGTATCTTTGACAGGAAATAGCCACTCTTAATGGGATTTGAAGGAGATGAATCCAACTGGCACAATAAATCTTAGAGGTGTTGGTAAGCGTAAGGCAATTAGGATCCTTTTCACTGAAGAAAGGAGACAGTTTTATTACTTCTTTTAAAGTGTATTTCTTTCCTAAGTGATATAGGTGCTTGTTTTGAAAATGTTTCATTTAAATACAGCAATGAGTGAGGGAATGTAATCTTGCCAGGACCAAGCAATCTGAGGTTTTGAGTAGGCTATTTTACACAGACATGATCCAAACAAGCTGTATGCTAGTTTTAAATAATTCAGAGTTAGGATTTTGTCGGTTCACCCATAGTACAGTATGCAAATTCAAGCTTCCAATACAGTCACCCAGGTGGTATTGCAGAAGACCTGCTTGGTATATGGTAATGAACAAGTCCAAATGGTGTGTTCCCTCTTCCCCTGCTAATCTTTACTCCAGCATCTCACTTAGCAAATACAGTGCTAATCTTTTGGATGCAAACAGCATCTGTTAAACCAAGAGCTCCTGGGTAGGTGTGTGGCTCCCCAGGCATCATACGATGGTGGTGGAGGCAGTGGTGGAAAGGTATGTGTCTGTTGCAACAGGTTTTGAAACTTTCCTGGGGTTGTACTGGTGAGGGTTTTTTTGAGCAAACTATATGTCTATGCTCATTTTATGCACAGTACTGTTAGAAGCTTTTACAGTATAAGCTGACACTGTTTTTGTAACACGCTCATCACCATGGTATCTGAGCACTTTGTTTTCTCACTGGTAACTTTGGAGCTTCTGCTAATGTATAAAATCATGTTTTTTCCATTCCTTTTCCCAAAAGACCATTACTTATTTTCCTGTACCAGCTGGGGACTTCACTACCGCTGCCCTACCCACCCCGCTGCCCTACTCCCCAATTGGAGGAGATAGTTTATTGCTATTTTCTTCTTTCAGAACTGCGCAAATTCCTCAGTGGATGGGCTGGCACACACACCATACAGCCAAGTGTTTGTGGGCTGGGTCTTTTTTGTTCATATGTCCAGACTACAAATATATCACTATCTGCAAATTGTTTCAATTCTTTGTGCCCTGACTTGGGAAGTCTATTTTAGAACTGTGTTATATGAAATCTGTGGTATGGTTCTTAGTTTTTCATTGCTTTGCATGCAACCCAGATGCTGAACTGTAGATGTTTAGTCACATATGAGTGGAAGAGAAATTTAATGTAGTATGCTAAGGGTTTCATACTGCTGATTACTGATCAGATTTTTCTGAGTCTAAGAATGAAAAGGCTTTTTCATACTATGTAGAAGGGATTCAAATTGCACTGAATCGGAAAGGCAATTTATTTCTTTGCTTGATTCACATTGCTAATAGTGATTTCAGTAATTCTATTCTGATCTTAATAGCGCTTGTTCTTACTTCTTTGCCTGCATACTTCTGATCCATATTTAATCATCCTCAATGTTGATACTAACAATAATGAGGAGCATCTACCCCTGCGAGCATGCCTGAACATGTCAGTGGGCATTGTAGATAGAGGTTCTGTCAATGAGGTAGCTTGTGAAAAAAGGATGACAGTTTGTCAAAGAAAAGTAATGTCTTCTATCTGTGGGATTGTGCTGTATAAATCAGCTATTTTTATTTGCTGAAGTCATATGAAATAGTCACAGTGACAGCTCATTTGGCTGGTGTCTCAGGTTCTTGTTCCTCACATTGCCTTGTAGCATGGTCAGTGAACAGAACTTTGAGCTATTCTGTAAACTTCTTTTCCCCCTGAGAAAACCGGCGTTGTAAAACTTGACTAATGAAGGGTTTCACAAACCAGAAATGAAGAAAACTAAGTAATAGAAGAGTGATTCCCACATAACTTGAGGGAACCTCCAGGAAGAAAAATTGCAGGAATGTGGGTATCAGGCTTGTGGTACTTTTTAGGAGAAATGAAAAATTGCACTTAGGAAATGGAAGATTCAGAATACAGTAATACAAACTTTGGGAAATGATCAAATGGAAACTTGTCTGCAACAAATTGCTTTAATGATCATCATAAATGTGTTTTAATTTGGATTAATTACAGCCTGGGAAGACTTTACTTCTAAATAAACTTCAGGAAAATGTCATCCATAATGAATATACTAAATAAGCTTCAGTATAAATAAATGGGTCATGGTTCTCCTTTCCACTGAAGACTTGCTGTGTTTAGAAAATGTAAACAAAGCCCTGAATATATACTGTACCTTAAGGTATTTACGTAATGACAAAAGATCACTTTTTCATTTTCCAACCATCACCAAGGGATTGCAAAGCGATCAAACTTTAACAGCCAATTAATCTCTCTAGCTGATGTTTGTGTAGCACTTAACCAGTTTCAGTAAATTAGATCCCTGTGGGCTGGGCTGTTGCATTGATAGAAATGTTACTGCTAGCTGGAGGCATTCATTTACTAGTTTGTAAGAACAGCAGTATTGAGAAATCGGGAGCATATGGAAACAAACACTCTGCACCTTTTTAAAAGAAATGCTGTTTGTGAAGAATAGGACGTTCCAGGAGTCATCCCAGCATGGAGCCTTACTGAAGTAAAGTAGTTTGTCGGTTCTGTTGGGCTGGAGAGTCTGCTGTTAAATTCCCTGTTAGAAACAGAAGAAATCCGTTGGGAGGCAGCTGTGGCTAAAGAAAGATAATTCATTGCAATAGCATCCACTTGAGCAGATTGTTAAAGGAGCAGATTTATTTAAAAACCTTTTCCTGGGCACCTAAGCGAAAATACACTAAAATAACTTTAAAAAATCTCCAGGAGAGCAAAAGCATATGCATGTGATAAAATCTATCAGAAAAGTATTGTCTTTGAAGCTGGAAACTTCAGTGAGGTGGTTTAAGGCATCTACACTAGTTTTCAGGCTCTCTGTGTGCAAGTTGAAGCCCACAAAGCGCCACTGCAAAGCTCCAAGCAGAGAGCCACATGACTGATTTCTGTGTACCCATGGCAATAGAGTTACAATTACCAGGATCTGGATTCTCTCTATGTGTTCCTCAAGGATCTTAGCAGCACCATGCATCACTTCTATAGTAGGTTTGTGGGAGGATTCCCTTGCCCATCGTGGTTCTGGAGTGGGGTCCTAGAGACTCATGAATGAGTTCAGCTCTGTCTGCTTCTTGCTTGGGTCAATTCCAGCTGGGAGCAAGGCAAGAATCCTGTGTGAGACAAGCTGTTCCTGCTTGCAGCTGCGCCAGTGTTGCATTCAGGATGCAAACATGGAGAAGGGAGATGGCTGAAAGCATTTCAGTAATAGTTTCTGATCCGTGAAAATGTCAGGTCTTGAGGGAGAAGTTAATTCCTGGCAGAATGAAGGCACTTTGTAAAGTTGCAGTTTAGATTGCTGCTTTTGGAGCAGGTATGTGGTCAGTGGCACGTGGCTGGGATCACATACTGATGCTGGCACAGCAGACATGGAAACTGTGTATAACATTGGCCTTTCTTGGTAAGGGTTAGGGAGCCTGTGGAAGTTCAGAACTTGCTGCTATTACCCAAGAGATGTCAACCCAGGAGTGTCATAACCTCTGTTAGTTAGGACAATTGGAGAAGCAGTTGCCTTGTTTACATATCTTTAATGTCTCATGAATGTGCTCAGTGTGACTAGATGCTTACCTCTGAAAGAACACCTTGCCCAAACCCTGCTCAAGTCTCTGGTACTTTGGTTCCCAGGAATTATTTGCTGCAATATATGTGTGAATATTAAAATATTAATGAGTCTCTGAAAGCTGTTCACTGTTCTGTGGATGTTTACTGAGGAAAAAGCAGAGCCATGGGCTCCTGCTGAGAAAGACAGGTGGTAGCAAATAGGAGCTGACCTTTGGACGTGACCTTCTGCTTTATTCTTTCCAATAACTTACATTATCACGCGGTGGCTCATGATGTGGCCTGGCCATATGGTGTTAGCAGAAGATTTAATTATATTGTAGACTGGCAGCACATACACTTGTAAGGCCAGAGAAAGAGATGATAAAAGAGGTCTGACCCTGTATCAAACTGCCATTACTGAACTTGATGAACTTATGGCCTAAATATCACAGAATGGTTGAGGTTGGAAGGGACCTCTAGAGGGCATCTGGCCCACCCCACCCCCTCTCAACCCCCCGCTCAAGTAGGACTAGCTAGAGCCAATTCCCCAAGACCATGTCTTAGATGGCTTTTGAATATCTCCAAGGGTAGAGACTCCACAGTGACTCCCTGGGCAATGTGTACTAGTGCTCAGTCATCCTCACAATGACAAATGACTACTACTGCTGAGCCTAGGACAAAGTGTTTCATGATGCTCAGGTGCAACTTCCTGTGCTTCAGTTTATGCCCAATACCTGTTGTCCTGTCACTGGGCGGACAGTGAGAAAATTCTGGCCGTGCCTTCTTTGCAGAGCTGAGCAGGGGTGAAGTTTTTGCCTCCCTCAACCCTTAGGCAATACTTGCCTAATGTGACCTAAGATACCATTATCCTTCTTTGCTGCAAGGGCCCATTGCTGGCTCATGCAGATGATACTGTTTGCTTAGGTGCAGCTGTTCTTGGTGGCCTGTTTAGCAGGACTTGGTACTGTTAATGGTAGGTATGGTATGCTGAGAACAGTTTGAGCTCTTTGAAGTGATACAGACTGCATCTGGCAGTTGTCCTTTGTGCTCTCATAGTCATAATTAACCCTTACTTCTACAAACCTCTTTTAGGTGTCCTTTTTTTTTTTTATTCTAGTGCCCTTGAAACACTGCTCTGGACTTCTACAATGAATACAGGGGAATGATAAGTATAGATACAGTTCTAGATTACTCCTTGGACAATTGGAAGCATGATGGGGAAATGATTTACTTAGACAATACAGCAGTTTTTGTCAAGTGAAAGAGATAACTATTAACTAGGTAAGCAGAAAGTAGTGTTAAGGTATGTGGATGTAATAAGAGCAAATGTATAGGCTCTTGCAGTTCTGTCTCCAAGTATCTTACTAGGACTTATACAGCAAGTGTGAATGTTTAGAACTTCTGCTTGAAAACAAAATAGGAATTTTGCCCCATGCTGTAACAATTGTAGCATTTGCAAGAGTGGACAGGAAGGTTTTTGAATGTGGATATTGTGATCAAAACATAGTTTAGAACGTAGGGAAGCCTGTAGTATAAAAGTGCTATTCATTACAATTTTCTACACAAAGATGTGGTCTGAATGGTTGATAATGAAATGCTTTCTCAGTGCAGTGATTTTACTTACTGTTTAGATGCACAATGGACAAGTTTGGATAGAGGCTCTTTTTTGAGAACAGATGAATGACTTCATGTATTGAATAAAATTACAACTTCCTAAATGACATGCTGGGAAAATATTTAAGTGATACTTGGCTCTAGGGGTGAAATGAAAGAACAAAACTACAGGACTCTCTGCAGCCAAGTCAAGTTCTGACAAGGTCATGTAACAAAACCATAATAACATCACTCTGGGTTTCTAGTTATCATTTCGGTATGTGCTCTGACCAGTGAAAGCATTGCTAATTTTGTTTTGCACAGCTGTCCTTCATGTCATGAGTTTGTATTTTTGTATTGTTGGATCTTGCTGTCTTCCAAATATGCCTGTTTTATGTATCTTCCGCTGTAATAAGTAGCTTTAAGACTGCTCAAGTAACTCTGTCATAGTTTCAGTTGGGAGTGACAATATAATATTTTTCTTCAATTTAATAGCTGGATATAACTTGGTTATACCATATATCTGCTAAATATTTTCACTCTGCAGTGCAGGCAGGCAAATGCATATGATTTTTACACCATAGTTTATAATCAGGCACTGTCAAAGCAGAAGTGAATTGTGTAAAGATTCAAGAGGTGATGCTTCCTCATGTTCAAACACTTGCCCTTTGCAGAGCATGTTAATGAGGTGGGAATCTGCGGAAGGAAAACTATATGGCACTTCAGTGCCTCTTCCTGAGATCTGCAACTTGGGAGACTGCCAGCCAGAAGGGTACAATTCAGCATAATGTTCCTGTCACCTACAGGTGTCCCCCCTCTCGTCCCCCAAAACACAACTTAAATTTATTAAATATAATAGTGTGTGGAAAACTCAACAGTCAGCTGTCATCTAAGGCAGGGCAGCTGCGATTTCCTGGAGGAGGTCAAACATGGAAAATCTAGGTATATGCTGCAGGATGCCTCAGGGAGATATGCTGAAGTTTGGTTCACAGGACCAGTCCTGGAGCAGTGGAGTGATGATTTCAAGTGACTTCTAGGTGCTGTCCTATCGAGCCACTGCTCAGTATACAAGTTACCAAATTTTGTACCGGTATTTGAGGCTCTTCCCATCTTCTTCATGCTAGTATGTTGCAATTCTTTGAGTTTCAGAGCTGATTCTCCTGTGAACTAGACCTGTCAGGTAATAATTACCATGCTTACACACTCATCTCTTTCCTGAAGAGGAGGGTGTTAAGTTCAGTAACAGTTTAGTTCGGGTGGTATGTGTTTCTCTTACAATGGTGGACACTGGTTTTCTCTTTAATTACAAAAGCCTTAAGAAAGGCTGTGTTCACCTTACCCAAAGGCAATTATACAGAAAAGTGCTGGATTAAAATGTGGGGCTTAGTATTGTATTAGAGACATGTAGAGCAGAGCTGCTTGTGTCAGGAGCTTGTGGGATTGGGTGGCCAGAGTTTTCTATTTGGTGAAAATTGTTGAACAGATTTTGGCAAAATTTTTGGATTGTAAAATTCAAAGAATAAGGAAGCGCTCTTCTTGAAGTTGCTTGTATGAAAAACATTCCAGAACAGGACAGACCATGTTATAGGGAAACATTGATTACATTTCTTCTGGACTGTATTTGTAAGCCTGGTCTTGATGAGAACTGTTTTGAAAGTATGAAGACACATGTTCATCTTGGCTTGAATCTGGTGCTTAAGGTAGTGGAGAGAGTTAAATTAATTTAAAGAGAATTTTTAAGATGGTATAGACTTTTTTCATCTTTCTTCTCTATAGATTACATCTACAGAAGGGGGAGTGGGAAAATACCCAACACACCCTATGTTTTCTGGAATAAATATTCTGCACTAGGGAAAAACACATTCAATCTCATATGCACGTATGTGTGAAGAAGCAGCAGCACTCTATGGCCCTGGGACTGGCTCCTATCCAGCGACTGACTTACATTGCAAGGTGAAGCAGGTGGCATCTTTGCACTATCTCCCATTTCAGATTGCATGTTATCTTTAGGGCAGCTTTAGATTCTAGCCAGTGCTCTGTGGGAGCCTCTTGGCACACACCATCTGGTAGAAACACTGAATCAGCCTGGTGTGGTCCTGCCCTCTGCCTGAGGTGAAATTATGATACTTTTTTTTTGTTGGCTTTTCTTTATCCTCCTGCTGTGTGTAACTTCAGATGACCTTTTAGCTGGGGACTGTGATGATCTGCCAATGGCAACCTGGATCTAAACTGGATCTTCTAAGCTGCGCTTTGAAATAGCGTTCTTGCGCAGAGGAGAGTTTTTAACTCTAGGACTGTGTTGTGATACTATATTCCCATCTAAATTGCCTTTTTTCCCCCTTGTTTGAAAGAGTAACTTAGCTCTAGTTTCTTCCATTTTCTTGTCCCCAGTGCTTTCTCTAGATTAGAAGCAGAACCGGGCAGTTTAAAAAAGCAAAGCAAAGCTTGGATGCCGTGAGATTTGAGTGACAAACACATGGTGGTTTGTATTTCATTCTCTGCTTCTTGGAGGATTACTCCTGTTTGATTCATTTTTCCTTTGCTGATGAATACCAAGCTGTCACTTCCACAGGACTGTCCACAGAGCTCTTTTCTGGTTGGTGATAGCTGATCTAATCCTTGTGTATCTTGGTTGGATTGATTTCCCCATCATACCTGTGGAGAATGACTTTTTAAAATTACTGATGTTGAATTCCATCAGATAAGGGCTCCTGGTCTCTGCAAGAACTTTGAGGACTGGCCAAAGAATCTTAGAAGTCACCAGCTGGGGAATAGTGTTATTTTGTATTTTGAGTTGCTGGCTTTTGCTGTATTGCTTTCATCTCTTCACACCTCTGGGTTATTGAAGGTTTGACCAGAAAGAAGGGGAGGGGGATAGACTAGATTGAAAAGTGCTAGCTGTTAATTCCTTGGGGCTTATAGGTACTACTGTATGGGTGAAAAATTGTAACTTTCGCTCTGAAGCTCAGAGAGGGTCTGAAGATATATCAGCTTAGGCAGTGTTCCATCCTGCCTGGTGGGGTTAAGGGGAGCAAATGGCCATGGGAAGATGACAGGCCAAATGCAAGTCTCTTGGCACCAACCCTGTTAGGAATTCCTGGAAGGCTCTACACAAGTAAAGAAGTTTTAAATCATTAAATAAGTCTGATGACTTCATTAGGCCTCACTGAAAACATAAGAAAAAGCAGCAAGAAGCTAAATATTGCTGTTACTGCTGATATATCTTTAGAAGTTCTTAATTTTGTTGTGCTTTCTCATTGTGCAGGATGCATAGCCAACCTGGTGCCACAGGCTAATATTTTCATTAGTATTCCTATTTATCTTCAGTAAAACTTAGCTACATCTGAAAAAGCATGTGCACAGGATACATATAAACTATGTCCTCATGTTGGCAATTCTGTTGTTCATGGTTGTTAACGTTACTGTAGCCTTAGGGTTCTCATGCTGAGTCTGTTGAGCATAAAGTGCTGTAACTGGGAGTACTGTTTATGTGTTAGGACTTTAAACTTATCTTTGCAAATTTTTCTACTAGTTTTACTGTGTTCTTTACCTTACAGCAGGTCTAGGTGTTCAGGCTATACAACTAACAATCCATTGCTTGTGTTTTTCTTACTCTCCCCCCCCCCGGCCCTTGCTCTTTTTCCTAAATACTAATAAAGCAATAGGAAATATATTAAGAGATCTTATATACTTATATACTGAGGTTGGAATGCCCGTGTAAAGTGCTTCAGCAGTTCTGTCCAGGATGGGGGAGGGAGAGACAAGTACGAAGAAATAGGACTAAATACCTTATTGTATAAGTGCATAGCTGGTCCAGGAGGAGAAACTAAGATCTGCAAACAGCTTTATACAGCAAGGCTGGTCTTTTATTGGCAAAATTTCAAACTTAACCTTTGTTAAATGCAGTTAGATAATTTGTGTTGATTTTAAAAAGGAAGTGCATCAGCAATAGAAATTTGACTACTGTTCATTGAGGCCAGTCATAAAGTGGGAGAGTTTCAGCACACTTCACATGCCTTCCATGTTGATTCATGAGTCCTATGAATCACAGAGCTCAGGACTTCAGCAGTAAATGTAGAAGCATCTTGCTGTGGTTATGATAGTTGAGCCTGAGTTATGATGGCTCAACTACTGTAGATGCCTCCAGCATGCTACTGCCTGAACACACTGCTGCAGTTTGCTCAGCCATGTGCTCTGCATCACTTAAGGGAATGTTTTGAGCTGTTAAGTCCAGGAAAGAGGGGTAAGAAAGGGGCACAGATGGGCAGGAGGTGAAAGATGTGGTTGGCTGGGAGGTATTAGGACTGAAGGAAAGGCATATGGTGTTGAGGACCTGATTGGGGATGACAACATGTGTCATCAGGGAAAAGAGGAGGCTGGACCTCAAGCTTGAAGATGAGGTTTGGGTAAACAGACCCAGAGTTCAGTAGTAGTAGAGTAACAGAAGAAGCTTCTGCTTCTCAGCACTATTTGAGGCCTTTAATGAAAAACCAGTCCTGTTTCCACATCTGTCATACTTATCTCTAAACAACAGAAATAAAAATCAGTGCCTCTGATTTGCTTTGTTTGCAACTGTAAACTCATCAGAAAGTTTTAGGGAGTAGTCTATTTCATATTACTGCAAACAGGACTTAAATCTGCTGGATGCTATGTTATACTGTTCCCTCTACAAGCAGATGTTAATATGTTTTAGCACACAGATTTCATGTTACTACATGGATATGCAGTTTTGCATATGTTATGTCACTCAGAAATGACATGGAAATCTTCATTGCATGTGTCGTCAATTTTGACTTGGTTAACAGTTGTGATCTGAAGATAATAAGGATTAAAAAAAAATCCTTGCTTTAAAGGAAATAGTGCTTGGTAAACCACCTTTGGAGGGGGACACAGTGGTTGGGGCTCACATGTCATTAGTTGCTTTCTGAAAGCCCAGCCTCCTAGTTTCTAAACTGACAGGATACTGAATCAGTGAAACGCCTATCAAAAAGGAAAGTGTCTGTCAGAAGTATTGCATCTTCCGCCTGTAGGAGGATGCTTTAAATGTGAAACTTCTCTAAACATTCCTGAGAAAGCTGCTTAAAAAGAAAAAGTTGCAGTAGTGCTGCCTATTTTGAACATATTTCAACCTTTCAGTTCTTGGTATGCTGTTGTCTAAGTGTGAGATCCTGCACTATCTGAGAGCAATGGTGGAAGGCTGAATGTATGTCCATTTATTTGCATCTAAGGATTTAGTTACAGGTAACATAGTTATGTGAAATATATCCTCAGGAAAGGTATTATGGTGTAACTCTTCTCCTGATGAAGTTCTTTAAATAAAAAATTAAAATGTGTAGTTGAATTTCACTGGTGATAGTGAGCTCTGCACCTCTCTCCATGACCTCTGGAATCCTTTAATCTTTTGCATTTGCTGCAATTGCACCTACTTCAAAGCATTGCTGCAGGCATTGGAAAGGATCCTTGCACTCAGTGGGAATAGGGCGGGGATGTGAAATTCTGTCATCACTTGGAAACTGCAGCCATTTCTGAAGTGCCAGTGTGATCTATCTTTATAAAAGGGCAGCAGTATTATGCAACTGATTTGGCAATGGAGCAAACCATGTCTGTATTGGCTGTAGTTTTGAAATGTTTTTTTAAAAAAATTTCTAATTCTTTATACTGAGAAGCACTTGACAAATAATAGCAGGAGAGAGCTGAATATAGTATGGTAATGATAGCTGCACATCTATATGGATAAATGCCATTCTGTCTTATTGTTTTGAAACCAGCTGTAAGCAGATGAACCTGGACATAATCCAGCTGTTGACATGTGGGGTCTGGTGGTACTGGAATGTAACAGAGGGTCTTGGGAAAGAGCAGGAGAAGAGGGAGTGAAGAGTTAATTTGGAGAGATAAGGCTGTGTTTTATTAAAGGATGTAATCTGAATTTTAGCTGTTATCACTTGTCTGTCAACCGATCTTTTAAGAAATAAATTGTACTTTAGGGTATGTGAATTTTTAGGTGAGCTAAATGTGAAGATGCCTTACAAGAAGCCAATCCCATGCTACCTGTATTAGTAGGAACAGTAGGTCAAACCCACTGCTGACTGATATGGATTTTAATGAGAATATTTGTCATCTCTCAAGATTGATTATAATTGTATGAATACACAAAAGAATTGTGTTATTCAGATACCTTAGTTTCGTATTAGCTCATATCTGGAAAAAAGATTCAGTCATAAAAGTCTCAATCATTAATGGCATCTGCTTACCCTGAATTGTACGTTAGCATATGCAGCTGCTGCTTTGACTTGCAAAACTACAAGATACTGCTTTTTGCTGACGGAATTTAAGTGTGGAAGAAGCTGTAAGTTTTTTATGGTACTTAGATTGTGTTTTATTTTAAAGGCCATATTAAGAGCATTCTACAATTAAGTTTCAAAGGCATTAGGCACTATAAAGCATTTCAAGCTGCCACTGCTATAAAGATTTATAATTCTTGGGATATAAAAAGTGACTAAACTGTTCCTAAAAGTGAAATCTAAGAAATCCAAGTGCACTATAGGTTTTTTTTTTTTTTTTTTTTGTGGTGCAGTGCATTTAAATTATGAATTCACATGCTTCTAGGAACAGATGGTAATTTCCAAGGGTCTTCCAAGGTTGGTGGAATCCATTTTTTACTTGTTTTTACCTAATGAATTTTTTACCTAATGAATTTTCAGATAACCTCTACCATCAATCTCTCAGCGAAAGCTGAATCAGTTGGAAGGATGTCTTGTGTAGGTAAAATACATTTTAGAATGTAAAGCTCAAACATCTGAGTTTTGCAGTCATACTGTGACTTGTTAGCTCATAATGAGTGCTGTACGTCCATGCTCCAGACTAACCCGCATCCTGATGTCAGGTGAGGAAGAGCAATTTTCAAGCTAGGGCTAGGAGAAACGTAGGTCACAGTGTCCAGAAGCTGTTTTTTAAAATTAGAATAGCACATTACCTGTTTGCAAAAAATAACCTGTAAATACAAAAATTTTCTCTAGAAATTTACCTCCAATTTTTAATTGCTGCTGGAAAGGAAGGAACTAGACTGCACTTTGATCTGTGCTTAATAAACCTGATCTTGGTTTACACTTCCTTCTGTTATGAAAGATCAAAGGATGCTTAAGGCTGAGACCTTCTCGAATTTTGCATGTTTAATGTGATGTTATTTTGGATTTGGTGCTGGAGACAGTGCTGTTTCCTTGAGGCAATAAGCTAAGGATAGGTGGCTATTATTGAGCTTTTGTGATAACCACTCTATGTTAATGTTATAGATGCCCAAACAGCATGTAATCTGTTCATGCCATGTGACTTAGCCCAGTTAACTAGCAAAGATCAAACCAACCAACCAAAATGCAATAAACCATCTTACACATTCACTGGTGCTTTATAAAAAGTACATAATCTTTCTCTACAGAGATTGTAAAATGTGTAGACAATCTATAATAATCTTGAATTAAAAATTAGTACCTGATATACCTAAAAAAAAAAAAAAGGCATGACACAACATGGCCAAAACTGGCACGAATTAATTTATGTATGTTACTAGACATGACATCACTCAGAAGGAACAAGTGTTCCTTTTAATTAGTCTTGAATAGGACACAACCTCTTACCTGCCCAGGCAAGAACAGATTAAGAATTATTGTATATCTGTACAACAAGATCAAGCTGTCATGTTCATTCCAACTTTATAGCTTTCTACGTAGATGCATTTTACAAGTATTGTAATTGCAGTGTTGTTGAGTCTTTAATTGCATTATAAAAATTGTTTTAATCAGTGTACTTTATTCTGCAGACATTCTGCTATACAGCCTTATGCAACATAAACATAACGCTTTTATTGCGTGATTGTATGAATCATAGAATTAAAAAGTGAAGGATCCTATAGGCAACAATAAGGGTATGGGGAAAAGAGAGCATACAAAAATTGAACTCCAAGGTATATATACCATTTTTTAGTTTTTAACCTTAATATGTACACATCGTCTACAACTATTTTAGACCTGCTTATCTGTAATTAGGATTGGCCTCAAAATTGTATTTCTTGTGGTGTTTTCTGGATGTTTCACTTTGTCCAGCATTATATAAGGTAAAAATGAGGTAGTTTGGGATGGCTGGAATATTAGATAACAAGAGGAAAAAATGATAAACACTATTTTACCACTTATTCATCTGTGGGTTTTCTTTGCAATTTTAGTTTCCCAGATTGCTGTGTTTTGATAAGAATTGCTTGCTTTATTTCCTCAAAGCATCAAAATGTAATCTTATTGGACTGTAAGCAGAGTATAGGAAGAATCTAAGAAATACAAGGATTCTAGGTTTTGCGACTCTACCCTGCCGCAACAAAACATAGTCTATGGTGGTATGATTTTGCAAGCTCAGCAAGCCTAAACTAGACTCATGTTTGGCTGGGAGACCACTTGGGAATCCTGGCTACTGTAGGCACAAACCAAAAGGTCAAGATCGAACTCTTGGCAAATAGTAGACCACAGATGCTGAATGAGCAGCATCATTGTTGCTGAGCTGACAGATGGGGAAAAAAACCAAACCCCACAACAAAAAGCCCTTCCCCTTCTCTTCAGTGAAAGCTTTCTGTTCTGCTTGTACCTAGTCACATCCAGAAAGCAGCGCTCTGTAGTTACCTCTTTCTGGACTAATGATACAGTGCGTCATCTATCCATGGCAGTAAAAAGGTTTTGAAAAAAGCCAAAAAAAATTCTCCTTTGATTTTTCTTATGTGCAGATACTAGAAGGGAGACAGATAAGAGGCAAGCGTGGACCCAGTGAATAAGACACAAGATTCAAACTTGAGCTTTGCTAATCCAGCCTAATGAGTAGCTTTGAAGCAGAACTTTTTTTTTTAATGGCTTTTCTTGCAGGTTTACCGGGTGATTAGTGCCAAGTAATCCAATTGCTTTCCAGCTGTTTTCCTACAGTTGTGAGGTGTCTCTCCTCTCTTGATGCTATGACATCAGAAGATTTTATTATTTTTTCTTCAAGAAGACCTGGAAAGCAAAGAGTAAATTTTGCTAAGGTCTGATCAGATTTTCATAAAGTTGAGTCAGAAAAAGCCATTGTTTCCCTGTCTCAGCTTCTGAAAGGTTTGCACTGTTTTTTTGTGTTTTGTTAAATTGTATCTCTGGCTTCCCTGCTCTGCTGATCACATATCAGTAGTTGCATCGTTCAGTCCTTTTTTCGAGAGGAAAGCCCTACAGAGCATGCTGCTAAGGAGTTCTGTGCCATGGCAGAGTTCTTGGGCCTGCCTCCCTGAAACGTTTTTAACACCTTTCCATGTCTGAAACAGAAGAGCAGGGCATATTAGTTCTTGGCTGCCACTGCTGATTTTCATCGTATAGCTATGGTGGTGCCCTATAAACATCTCTGAAGAAAGCCAGTGTCATAATACAAAGAGAAAGCTAACAGAAGGTCTGTGTAATGTTCATAGACTGACCATAGGCTCCTATCCAGAAGAGCTCGGCATGATACACTGCACCAGGCAGGCAGAAAAGCCACTGTGATGCGATATCCTATGTGCTGTTAATGTCTACTCTGCTCTTTCAGCTGAGTGCATCTGAGGGAGCAGCTTGTGCTGTTAACTGACCTGCATTTTAATGCTTGCTTCCATCCCCATTCTTCAAATAGTGTAGAATTAAAATTATGAACAAAGCCCAGTAGACTTGGCAGAGTCTGACTTTATTCATGAAGGCAGATCTGATGTTCCCTGACAAATTGTTCCAGAGAAACTGTCTTGCGAAATACAGTATCTGCCAGTTTCTTAACACCAAACTATATTCCTATTAGGACACAGTGTTAATGATTCAATAGAAAATACAATGCTTGGTGCAGAGTGGATCTGAAATCACTTAGCATACTTGATTGTTAACCGAGCTAACTGGCCTGTGAGTGCGTTGGCTGCCATCTGTCCGCTTACTTGACAGCCTTGGTGGGGGGGAGATCTTGAGAGCTGGCAGTGGTTCAGTTTGCTGCAGGTCTGCTTTCTAGTGTTTTTGTAACAGATGTTGTGACACATGCCCAAAGCTGCTGCCTGTGAGCTGCTGTGCACTCAAATTGTTAATTTTGGGGTGCCTGACTCTTTCTGACACAGAATTTGCATTTATTTTAGAAGCCTGTTATGGGCTGCCTTTGTTAGAATGGTAATCTCATGAAAGAGCCACAGCCAAAACCTCTAGGCTTCTGTCACAGGTTTTCTGATGACTTCAGCAGGCATTGGATTGGATCTGGACTAGCCAGTTAACATTTTTCATCTTTTCCATTTAATCCTCTGTATCATCTTAAAGTTCAGCATTTATAAAACACTTCATTTGTAATTAGGGAGCCTTCGAGTTTGCAGTGTGCTTTTGGGGAATTTGGTGGTCCCTGCTTATCCAGAATGCTCCAAAAGTATTTATGTACATAGACATGTGCCTCTTATGTGCAGACAAACTGGAAATTACACTGAGATTTTCTTCCTCCCTTATCTTCAATACATAATTTCACTGTAAGCCAGTTGATCCTAAATTAATGTAAATCAACCAAGTTGAGGTGAAGCTTTAGAAACTGCAGTGATTTTCAATTCCATGATTAAAATGCCTTGCTCCTCCTTGTGAAGCTTGGTCGTTGTCAGCAGAGTAGCAGGAGGGAATTATCATCTTCCTGCAGCAAACCCTGCTGCTGCTGATAGGAAAGATTTGTTCTTGCTTTCCTTGCTTTTCATTAAGAAAAAGGAAAAGGGGGGGGGGGGAAAGGTTAATTAGGCAAGGTAACATGCAGCGTTATGTGTATCTGTATGTTTTTTACTTGTCATCCATTTCAAAAGATTTGCTGTAAGAAACTGATAACATGGTTGTGCACAGGATCTTTCTCCCAACCTAGTTTATATATCCACTTGATCACTGTGTAGTGGACTGGCTGTATGATTTCTTGGAGGATGAAGGATGGTTTTAGTGTGACCATTCAGCTGTAAAAGCAATTGCCCACTGATTTGCTGTTGCCTGTGTGTGTATATAAGATATAGTAAAAGAGGTTGACCTACTTTGTGTTAGGCATGGAAAGCTTTCTGGTCTCAGTCATTCATTTATCACCTTTCAATGGAAAACTTTTAGGTTGTTTCTTCAGCATGTGCCTTAACTTGCCATTGTATATTGTTTGAGCCTCTTTAAGCTTAAAATATTTGGTTCAGCGTCTCTGCTTTTTAAAATACTAATGGAAGGTGTACAAAATAAAATTTGATTACAAGACTGAATCTTCTTGATTAGTCTTTGTCATTCAGTCTGTTAAATACCATTTGCCTATCAGGGAAAAGCATCCCACATGCAGAGAACAGTGCTGGAGTGCTGCAGAAGTGATCATATTTAGAATATCCTGAATTTTGGAAAAGGCATTCATGTTCTATTTAACTAGAAGACTGACTAGGTATTTAATCATAATGAGGATCTTAAGCTGAGAAATGCTACTAGTTCATGTTGTGCATGCAGACATCTGTTACTCAGCAACAAGTGTCACACTCTTTCCAGCTGAGTTATTAGCCATTGTTAAAATGACAGGTATACAGAAAAGTTTAATGCCTATGAAATGACCTGGAAGGTTGCACATGCCTTAGTATACAGAATATAATTCGGAGTAATAGAGATAAGCATTCCAGAGTATTTATGATGATTAAAAAAACTCCCCACAAAATACTGCCATGTAAAAATGAAACAAAGAATTCAATTTACTGTTTCAATAATGTATGCTTTACAAATGTACATGCTATAGTTTACGGATGCATTTAGCTGAACAAGGCAACAAATGTTTTCTGCTGTGAAGTAATATGAGGCAGTGTATTTGTCTACAGTTGAAAATGTGTAGTTGCTTTCCTGAAGATTAGAAATAATCTTATTAAAGCAAACCAGGAAGCTGTTACAATATCAATATTCTAGTAGAGAGCGGGCAGAAAAGTCAGATGAAGAAACAGCATTTATCTGTTTTAACTGATAAAATACCACACCTTTCTCTAACTACTAGCACAGGAACAGAATTAGAGCAAGCTGTAGCTAACACAAGCATTTTCAATACTGTACATAGTTTAAGCTACATAAAAATAAGTGTCTGCAGTACTTCTCTAAAATATAGACAGCAAATTCTATAATAGTTTCATCAGGACGGTTTCTCTGGTTCTTACCTGTTTAATCCGGAGACAGATGTTGACAGTTCTGGTGCCAGTTCTCCAGGATGCAGCTCAACTCTCTGTGTGCTGGGTGTGCATTGGTATAAATACTGTACTAGATCAGGTTGGTTGTAGTACAGATTGCTTGGAAGGCAGGCAATAAAAACAAAGAACTTGAAAGTTCATATAAATAAGGCTGTATAGAAGCCTTACTTTTATACCTCCTTTCTATCCTTCTAAAGTCAGGCACTCTCCCTCTCCCTCGTCTTTTCCCCATTGCTTAGCAACATTCATGGGTGAACATACTTAAAGCAGAGCTTTGTTCCCAGATGTGATTTCAGTAACATTTGTAGGCTCAACAGTTCTGAGATGCAAAAAATCAACCACCTTCCTTCTCACCTTCTCACCACCATTAGCCAGCTTTGTTAAATAGTCTCTCTTCTCTCCCTCTGCACCCCAGGCATGTTTCAGTTTTTGTCTCCACTGTTTTGATCTAACCAAGAGTGATGTGGGAAGGAGGAGGGAGGTTCAAATAAAGCTTTAATTATGGAGGACACTCATACAATATGTGCAACAAAGCTGCGTGTTGAGCATCAAATGGGAGTAGAAATGTGGAATGGGTCAAGTAAAGAATGGTTATTTCTCTCCACTCCATTTGATTTTTGGAGTTGAGATTGAATACATGGTATTTTTAATGCCAATAGTTACATACTGAATTGGTATGGCCAACTGCATATTAGAATATAGCCTTGAATAATCATTTTAAGTGGGGAGAAGCTACAGTAGCTAATTGCTTCCTACATAGTTTCTCTAATTTTGGCAACACAGTGGCAGATCAGCACTTCCTAGAAATGTTCAGTTTGCCAGGCTAATCTGTAATCACTCCTATTTCTGAGAGATGAACTGGTTTATCCATTCTGTTTCCTGTTCCTTCCCCTGGCTGTTTTTCTGCAGTTCACTAAGCTTTTGTCCTGGGTGGGTTTTAAGTATTTTTCTTCTGTAAGCCAGATGATGTTAATGTAAGTCTCTTTGATCTTAAAAGCAGCAAAGTAGACTTCTGTTGAAATGTAAAGATTTCTATTGAAGTCTCTCTCAATTTATGTGCAGAACACTTGTTTATATGAAAGACCTATATAAAAGCTGGTGGCAGGTCTTCATGTCTCATGTTGCTCCAACAATGCCATAACCAAGTTGCTGATGTCCCATTGGAAACACCCTGTGTTTTGAAATGGAAGGCTTGCCAGTCATGGCAAAAGCTTGGAACCTTTGTTAGGCAGAATCATCTAGTATAAAGGTGGTTATATTTAGACATCTATCATGGTTCTGATGTTGACATTCAGGTGAACTACCGACCTTGTGAAATCAGTAATTTTGCGGGCCCTGTTGCTCAGAAGGGGGATCAGGTATGTGCTTATGTGCTCCCTGAGTTCTAAAACAATGAATAAATGAGGCACCTTAAGTGGCAGAGTTTATAAAATCCACTGGCATATCTCTAGTATACTTTGTAGGAGAGTCACAAAGTTGATTCTGGGAAAAGTCTGCAGAATTTTTCTGTGATAACTTGGAAAACTGCAACTTATTTAAATGTAAAATCAACTTGCTTCAGTTTGTCTGGATAGAAACCAAATGAAATTCTGAGTTATTGTGCGTTCTCTCACTGGGTCTTGTGTCATGGAACTTTTCTGTTGGATACCTTCCTTTCAACGAGAGGTTGAATTAATGAAGGTCTGTGAATCCATATGTGAAGTTACTTATGAAATAATGCCTCCATACTTTTGATTGGAGTACTGAAGACCTTTGTGATTTATTATTCTCTCCCTTGCATATTAGCTAGTGTATTCTTGTGACTGCATCTTGTTTTCCATGGAAAATGTGCTATTCACTTCATAATCTTTCACGGTTGCTGTGTGGTTTCCTTTTATTATAAGGAAATACCTCCTCAGTCCCTAAGTCCTGTTTTTCTTTTCTAATTTTTGTTTGGCAAGCTTATTTTATTTTATTTTTTTTTCTAAAAAACAATTTGGTATCATTGAGATGTTAAACTGATATAAATATATTTTTTGATGTAGATAGCATGCTTTGGGGCACTCTAGCATTCCTGTCTCCTCCATAATTACGTCCATCCCCAAGCTTTTCTGCTGCTGACAGAGAATATTACTTAGTGCAACTTTCTCTCTATTGCATCCCTTCAGGCAAGGTAATGCCCCCCCAATCACCAGTTTCCTCACACCCAAGCTCTCACAGTTCGGAGGATGTGTTTTCAAGTAGCATAGTAACTTGCAGAAAATTCTCAAGGCTGCAGCAAGCCACTGAATCTAACATCCTATGGTATTAATCTATTTCTTAGCTTTATTACAGATCATGGATTAAGTTTAAGATAGAAGCTGTAAATCACATCTTGGTTGAAACTTTTCCTGGCTTTATTCTGCAGGCCGATTTCCTGGTGGAATATTTGATGAATATGGTTATTGCAAGTGTGAAATATTTTTAATTCCTCAGAACTGTGCAGGAAGGTGCTGTTCTGGTCCATGGTCCATGGCAGTCTGTGTACAATACTTGTATATTGAGGGATTTTATTGCACCACAGAACTGAGTTCTGTTTGCCTATCCTTGCTTCTGTTATCTTGGAGAATGTACCTAGATTTCATATAGAAGCTAGAGATGGTAGCCTTTGAAGGAAAAGCATGCATTTATTTTGCATACTGTGTAATTCTACATTTCCATGTTACTGATGTGCAGTCAGAGAGCAGAATGTTTGAATCTTTTTCCTTCCATCACTATAAGTGAAAGCTGCTTTTCTAAGAGTTAATTGGAACCTGCAGATGCCACGTGCTGCAGTGTACTGTTGTCTGAATTTGGTCTAAACAGCAATAGATAAGTAAAAGGCTGCTCTCCCACTGTTGCAGTAGAAGTGGTTTTCAAAAACAGGTGTTAATCTTTGGACCAATGTTCTCTAATCTACTTGAATGGCTTTAGGAGTTATGTTTGTATATGTTGTCTCATAAAGCCAAAGGGAGTTGTTAATTGCTTTGTAACTGTCACAGCTCCTGAGCCTTTGAAAGTGAAAATCACTACTATTGTAATGATTTATTTTTGTTTGTTTGTTTCTTTTTTAGGTGATGGATTTTGCTTCCTTTTTTTTTTTTTTTTTTTTTGGTTTGGTTTTTTTTAAGCAGAATACATTAGAAATTGTGCCATTGGGCTGCTCTGGATGAGCAGTGGTTAATTTTTTGCAAACATCAACCAACAGCCAGTTGCTACTTGCTTAAAAGCAGATAAAGGTATTTTTAATGTGTGTATAATATATTAGTTTGGCCAAATATTCAATAGAAAACTGTACTGCAGCTCAGTCTTGCTGTCTTTCTAAACTCTTCAAGCTACTTGAACTATTGATCAGAGTGAAACCTGGTCACGGTTTTGCAGGAAGCCATGCAAGCATGGAACTTGTTCTCCACTGTAATAACCCAGTGTATCACCAGGTGCCTTGTACCGTTAGGATGAGGCATAATGCTGGTGGTGATGAGGCTAAAGATAACACCCTTATCTTGTGCTTTTCATGTTTAAAGCACTTTAAAGTCAGTATCTAATTAATCTGTACCACAGCCAGATTAAATATTCCAAGTGGTTCTCCAGCTCAGTTGCTGTCATTATCAGCGCTTTGCAGGTGATGGGATATTCTGCCTTTATTCTTTAAATTCCTGCTGCACTTTGAAATCCTTCTGACTTTGCTGTTCTGGCAGAAACCCCTAAAAAATTGCTTTTATTTGGAACAAAATGAAACTTTTGACTTTGAGCAAGGTGCAGAAAACTAGGGCTAGAAATGTAGAGCAACTTGAGTCCTGTTGTCTGAGTGTTCTCAAGGATTGCACTGCTCTTTGTACTAAGGGTCTGGATTAAGCATACTACAGTTGTGAACCAAGATTATGAAGCTTTTTGGGGGTGGATCCCAAACACCTGTGTTACAAGTAATGCTCCTTATACCAGGTGTTTCCAAAATATCTCTTCTTTCAGTCTTGGAATGCTATTGCTGCTGTCAGCATTTGTGCCATGCTCCCCTCCCCGTGTTTCTTGCTTTGGTTTAGGGTTGTGGTGGGGTTGTTTTGGTATTTTTAGGTTGGGGTTCGTGGGGGGGGGGTGGTGGTGGTTTTTTTTTTCTTTTTATTTTTTTTTTTTTTAATTTATTGTAGTTGTAAA
>JAOEHY010029457.1:0-12273 GCA_025447955.1 Psilopsiagon aurifrons | reverse complement strand
GCACAAGTCCAGGCAGATGACATCAACTGCTCTACCCCTGTCCATCAGTTCTGTAGCCCCATCATAGAAGGCCACCAAATTATCAGGCAGGATTTCCCCTTAGTGAAGCCATGCTGGCTGTCACCAACCACTTTGTTGTTTTTCATGTGCCTTAGCATCCTCTCCAGGAGAATCTGCTCCAAGATTTTGCCAGGCACAGAGGTGAGGCTGGCTGCTCTGTAGTTCCCCAGCTCATCCATTTTCCCCTTCTTGAAAATGGGGGTTATATTTCCCTTTTTCCAGTCATATATATCTTCAAAATAGAAGCTTGCCATACAAGTGGCTTCCACTGATTTTAATAGAATCTGGGCCTATTGTTGATAACCATGGAGGGAAGATGTGGTTGGTGTTTTGTTTTCTTTGCCTTTATGATCTTAACATGTAAAGTTACTGTATTGCATGTGTAATCTGCCTAACTGGCCTTTCCCTGAGGCTTTTTCCTTCTTCCTTGCTTCAGGAACAGCCAACGGATATGTTGCATGGAAGCAGTGATCCTGTGCTGATTCCATGTGTCATCTCTTACTCAGTAGCTGAATAAGAGCTGGCTACTGGCTTTGTAGAAACTAGAGGGTACATAATTCAATTTTTCCATTTGTGTTCCAGTTCCTTCTTGGAAATTCCCCTTGGAGATAGATTTGTGTGCTCAGGAACTGCACCAGAGAAAAAGAACCTAAGAGGCCAACTTACTGCAAAATGATCCCTAGGAGGAAAGAAAATCTTTGCTTGTGAAAGGTCACCAGAAAAGTGGCAGTAAGGTCACAGAACTGGGCTGCACGAGGGGAAAAAAACATTCTTGTCTTCCATGTTGGGTCCCAATATCAGAAACTTTGCACTTTCGATTTAGTGAAAACTGAGAAATGAGCTTGGCTTATTTTTCTACCAAGCAAATTGTGTATGACCACAGCTGTTTTTCCAAAGGCGTAGTAGTAGGCAGTTGCGTACTTTTCCCTGATGCAGCTAGTAAGAAAGGACACTGATTTCAAGGTGGGTTATTATAGCCCTTGCCTGACTGCAAATTCTGAGATTACCAAAGTAATAAAACTGAGCTAAATGTCATGTTATCCCTTGCTTAATGAAAAGCAATTAAGATCATCACTGACTTTATTGAAGGATGTGGGTTTGCTGCCTGAAGCTCAGGAAACTTCTTTTTAATCTCCAGTAAAAATGGACAGCTATTCTCTATTATTAAGTATTTCCTACAGTGTGTAATCCCATGAACATAATGGGTGTATTTCTCCATGTTCATGTGTCATGTAGGTAAATGATAGAGAGCCTTTGGCAGTTTGCACTGAAAGTCTTGAGCCATTCAGCAGATGTGCAGGCATGAAGCGCAGAGATTTGTTTGACTTGGTACTGCACTGACAGTAGCCAAGTCTTGTGATAAACTTTAATTCTAGTTATAAACTTCACTGGATTGAGGAGTAAAACTGCATGACAGCAGCTTCTCTTCTGTTTCAGCAAAGAGAAGGGACACTAGTGAAACCTTTTTCAGTGAATAACCCTGGTTATCAGAGCACTGGAGAGGGGCAGAGGCTGGATGTAGGTGCTGGTTGTCTCCAGCACACGGCACATAGGTATTTAGACTTGGTTCTGGCTAACAGGTCACCATTAGGCTCTCTATTTGGCTACCACAGCATCACACTGAGCCCTTCAGTGGAGGTAATGATTTACTCTCAGGAAACAGATCTGTATTGAAAAGTCTTCTACTGTAGTAATCTCCTTCTCTCTGTACCATGGAAGCATTTCATCCCTGTCATGCAGTAAGTAGCTGAGGCTCTCCGATGCTACTTTTAGGCTACAGTGCGATGATTTTCAAATCTTCCAGGCATCCCTCCCACTGGCATTAATTGTCCCCCTGCTGCGCCTGTTGCAAAGCTATTTGCTCTTTCATCATGCAGTACTTGTTCAGTGCTGCACTAAACCCTTGTTGCTTTGCAGTAAAAAAGAAAGCTTCAGTTTATGCAAATGACATTGAAATGAGTTTAATAAAGTGATAAACAATCACGTTTTGTGATTGCAACTGTTGGGGTTTTGTTTGTTATTTTACAGTTGATTTTGTGGAAGTGAAGGTCTTAACAAACTCCCTTCTCGTATCAATGCAGCAATACAGCTCCCCCATACTAATGTTTTAAGAATTCGGTAGGGCCACCAAACCAATGTGATAGGGAGATCACATACATCCAACATCAGAGTGTCCCTTTTCCCTATGGTAGAGCTCCCTCCCAGCTCAAAATCTCCCTGTACCTAGCAGCTCTGTTTTAGTTACTGTGTCTTTGGGTGGCAGTTAGGTTTCATGCCCTTTGCTTTATTTCCTCTTCCTCTCTGTTCCTGACACATCATTATCCTTTCCAGTGACTGACCACGGCTCCAAAACCCCATAGTCTCCAAGAGTAATTACAGACACATTTCTATGCCATCCCCACTGGTAGCTTGGGTCAAGTGCTTTATTTTTATCCAGGTCAGCTACAGAGAAGTCTGGTTGACTTTGCTTTTTCAGTAGCTGCATGGCAAGACAGGACTATTTCTGTTGCCTGAGTGCTTCTTCTGTAAAGGTTGGTCCTCTGCAGAGTCCGGAGTACCCAGTACTCAGTAGTGTTGCTAGTGGCCATTAATGGAAGATATGAGGCCCCTGCAAAAATTAAATGTCCAAGGGAAACAGCTAGAAAGAGCATGAATATGGATGCACGAGGAGTAAATGAGCACAGTTTCATTGTGTCTTTGTCTGCATAGGGTTTGATGACCTGCATGCTTGTGCTGACCCTGGAGCTCCTGAACATGGATACAAGACACCCAGTGCCGGTGTATTCTTTGAAAGCGTGGTAGTCCGGTTTCATTGCCAAGAAGGATACAGGCTTAATGGTACTTCAAAAAAACTTTGTGTGAGACACTTTAATGGCTCCCTGAGCTGGAAACCAAGTGATAAACCTGTGTGCCTACAAGAAGGTAAGTCAGTTTCTTAAAGCACTTCACCAGCATCAGTTCTCACTTGTCCATGTACCGTGTCTGTGTGTCTCATCACAAAACACAAAAGGCTGGAGTCCATCTCACTGTATCTTAGTTGATATATACTTCTTTTTCCCATCCATCTCCTCCATAATCCCCATTTGTCAGTTAAATATTTACTATGAAAGATTGTGTATGCGTATGCATGCGTGTCTTGAAAGAGACATAAAGAAATATGAAGAGAAAAACGTATTTCTCCCTTTAAGTATTTACAAATTGATGCAGAGAGAAGATACAACGTGCAGTATAAGTAAATCATTTGTAATTATTTATTAAAGTTGCACACTTAATATTCCTTTCTACAATATTTTACTAGGAAAATAAAATGGATTTGCAATGCTGCTTTTCCTGCTAATCAGGAGGTTTCAACAGTTATATTTTGTGATGTGTGTATAATACAAGTAGGAAGATCAATACCCATGGACAGTACAAGTTTACTTTGAGATAATTCAGACGATTATGGCATAAACCAATTTATTTTTAGTGCACTGAGGTGTTGAAACTGTATATAATTTTAAATAATTAGGATGTTAAATTGCTTCCTGCTTCTGGGAGTTATACAGATGCAGGATTAATTTGAATATTATAAGTGTAAATTTTGGCCAAAATACATCCAAGCAGCACAAATGATTTACTTTACCAAGTATATTAAAGATATAAATTGTTCTTTTTGTTGATCAATTTCAGTCAACAGAGCTGTTAAAATCAACAGGCATGAAAAGTGTTAGTTAAATCAAGTGTGTATGTTTTAGTGTTGTGACTTCTCCACACATTAGCCATTGTCTCCTTGTCTTCAAGGTAGAGCAAGATAAATAGTATTTCAGGATGCCTTCCATTGTTTAGAATCAGATAAAATACAAGGATAAATATAAGGACATCATTCAAAAGCAGTCAAAGACTAATGAGGCTCATAAGCACACTTACTGCTTAGGGTCACCCATCACTCAGTGTACATAAACACTGCAGGTACTTGTTTGTGCTGAGCAGGGGGTGGGTATGAGGCTCCTGTGCCAGGGCAGTGGTGCATGAAGGAACATGCCACAATAAGAGATGAACCACACCTAGAAGATGCTCGTGAAGGGAACAACCCTAAACAGTGGTCTGTGTGAAAGTGGTGTGTATTGGAGAGAGTAGCCAGAGGCAGCTGTTAAGTAGCCCATGGTCCTCCAGGTCACTGCCCTGTTGGCTTTTCAAGGCTCGGTAAAATGTGGACTCCTGGACATGTGTGAGGCCACAGGCTACTGAGCTGTGAGGGGCACAGTCGTGAGCTGTCTCGTGGTACACACCTAAACGACAGCTGATGTGTAGAACATAAAGGCAATGGGGCCAGTAATGCCTGGTCACGATAGTGGCATTGGTCTGCTTCACAGAAATAACCTGATGCCTTTCAAAATAACGTATGTGTGAAAATCACTCCCTCTCCTGTTACAGCACCTTTCATAAATGCCCTTGTCTCTCATCCCATGGTGATTTAAGAAAAAACACATGTAGAGTGACAGCAGCATATGTCTAAAGTGGGCATCTGAACTACCAAACATAGCTATAATGCTTGAAGTATTTCTTTTCTTAACCACTACAAGTTGCTTCAAGGAATTTTCATGTGCAGCTTGGAAATAGTACCTGTACCATCCACTGCAGGTGTTAAAATAAGCATTAACATGTTTGATTGAATATTCATACCTCTTCCCAGTGCCCCCCCCAACCCTCAGTCCAGTGGACATCTGTGGAGGAAGTTTCTGATCACAATGCTATCAACAGCAAAACTGTCACTGATGTCAGTGTGATCAACACCAAATCCAGGTGTTTTCAAGATAGAAAAAAACCAGAAGATGAGACTGTGATGGATGATATGGCAACAGTTGCTTAAGAGGTAGCCATTGCTTTACATCACAGAACACTTAAAAAGGATTGATAGCCAATGCTCTGATCAAGCAAAGCACTTAAGCTTGAGCATAACTATAATTATGTGATTAGTCTTACCAAATTTCTGTGCTCAAAAGATGCTTTTTATTATATGGGATGTAAAGTAGGATCCTGATTTGGGATTTAGTGAAGCAAGTGCTTAAGAACTTTCCTGATTAATGGTATAATAATGCCTCAGGTAATACTAAAACAATCCTAGGGTTTAGCAATAGACAACAGAATTTATCCTTCTTTCCAATGCACAATACAGCCACTGATTTAGAAATACTGAGCAAAGGAGCAGTAGCAACCCATGAGACCTAAGCATTGGCTTAGAGTGCTTTTTAGGGTGATCCTTTTATATACTGGAGCAGAATCAAGCATGACAGCGAGGGGGAAAGTGTAGGAACACGGTACATCTGAAGAACAGTTAAGGAGGAATTATAAAAGGGTTTATAATTCTCAGCTGATAATGCCATGCAGAAAAGTCCTCATTGCAGAAATTCTGTGATGATATGTAAAAAGAAAGCTGAAATCTGGAGCAACTACTGGAGAAGTTAATGTTTCACCATTCATCATTAGCTAGCACAAGGCAAAATAAACTTTAAATTGCATTTACCCATTTAAGGCAGGGGCTGACTGATGTATGTGCTGTGGTATGCACCACACGCTTCTCAGCCCAGTATATGTGAATGTCAGATATTACCAGCTGAGCTTGAACAGTAAAAATACTCAACACTTAGGAGTCGGTTATAAGTTCATCTCAAGAATTTGAATCCAACTAAGAATGGTCACATATAATTTTATGTCTCTATGTTATGTACATTTAATTGTTGTTATGTGTTTGCTAGAACAGTCCCTAATCACAAATGAATGCTATTTACCAAAGCAATCTGTTTCAGAATGTAATTGATTTTAAAACTAATACATTTGCCTGGAGCTCTCCATCCAATCAATCTGATTTCATAGGTCTGTCATTTCTTGTTAAGAGACAGGAGATTTTAAGTGTCAGTGCAAGAATGAAGTTGCAGGAGTAGGTGCCCAATAAATGCCCTGTCAAAAATCAGTGTGCTTAGAGTTATGTTCTCATGTTGATCTGCAGCATGTTGTGACAGTACCTTCCATCAATTCTAATGCAGTTATGCACATAAACACCAAAGCTCTGAGGTAGAAATTTTGTATTTACTGTTTAAGAGCAATATGTCATGTTGTTCACGCTTTAATCTAATCTTCTCCCACTGTGATAATGTGGCTGCTGAGGCTGTTGGCCTACTTGGAACAAATGTTACCTCTTTCCTATGAGATTGAATCTAAATTTATAGTCTACAGGGAGATGGCAACCAAGTGAAGAGCTCTTCTGTCCCAGTGCTTCTGCAGGCAGACACCTTCAAGATGTCCTCAGTGCCTCATTCTCTCACTGAGAGGCATGCTAAACCTGCATTCAGAGTAGCAGGGTAGTGGCTACAGGTTCCTTGTATGACATTTTGCACTCATTTCTCTTTGCCTTTATCCCTGGATCTGTGAGGTGACTGAAATACCTTTATTTCTCCATCTCTTATCTGTCTTGCTCAGTGTTTGCTGCTTCTTAAGCCTGGTTACAAGCACAACATAATGTTTGTAGCCTGTGCTTAGCACAATGGCCACAGATTTCTGTTCACTCTTGTAATACAAGCAAAGACAGTAAAGGGAAAGTATTATTCAATATGCACTGAGGTACTGTTAGCCATCCATGGAAATACCCTGCTAACACAGTACTAGGGATTTAGCACGAGTAAAAACCAAGACACAATAACAATCCTAAATATCTACTTTCAAGAGCACAGGGTCCTGATAAGCTGTCCCTGTATACAACCCGTTCTTCATGCTGTTCTCTCATCCTCTTTTCTCCATTCCAGCCTGTCAGTGCTGTGGGTAGGTGTGGTCAAGGCTAATTCACAGACCACTCTGCAGTGCGACACACTAGAGCACCTCTGCATTTGAGTTTGCATACAGACTAGTAACAAAACAGTGCAGAACAGGGGCCAGGACATTGTTCCTCAATTGTACACTCTGCTACAGTGTTAGAAAGGTCCTGACATCGTTTTGGCCGGCATGAAGTAGTACTCCCCAAGCAATTCCTGCAGGGACCTTCTGGATTAACATGGACCCAGGACAATGTTTGGAGTTCACCTGCAATAGACACAAGCCAGGTCAAGCCAACTGGCACCCATGAGGATAGTGTGGCTATCTTCATAGTATCCAGGGCATATCTTCCTTGTGAGTTACATGTATGGGCAGGGTGTTCTTGGGAGGAGGGAGGATGGTTCTTCTTCCCCATGGTCTGCAAGAGAGTTCTGAGAGATGATGTGCACATAAACTAAAGCACTATAACTAAAGTGTTGAACCAGTTTTACTCTTTGGACCAATATTCTTATGATGGAGGACACACTTGGTTTGCTAAAGCCAAGAACTAATGTACATAGCTGCATCTTCATAAAAAGGACATGGAGCTGTTGAAGCAAGTTGGGAAGAGGGCCACGAGGATGATAAGAGCACCTCCTATATGAAGATGGGCTGAGAAAGTTCAGCCTGGAGAAGAGAAGGCTGTGTGGAGGCCTCAGAGCAGCTTCCAGTATCTGAAGGGGGTTACAAAGATGCTGGAGAGGGACTCTTCATTAGGAACTGTAGTGATAGGACAAGGGGTGATGGGTTCAAACTGAAACAAAGGATGCTTAGGTTACATATAAGGAAGAAGTTCTTTACTATGAGGGAAGTGAAACACTGGAATGGGCTGCCCAAAGAATTTGTGAATGCTCCATCCCTGGCAGTGTTCAAGGCGAGGTTGGACAGAGCCTTGGGTGATGTAGTCTAGTGTGAGGTGTCCCTGCTCATAGCAGGAGGTTGGAGCTAGATGAGCTTAAGGTCCTTTCCAACCCAAATCGCTCCATGAATCTATGATTCATGAAAGGTAGATCAAGGTGATGGGCCCTTGCACCTGGCAGACTCTTTGGCCTGCACCCCACGTCTTTGTGCCTCTTCAAGACCAGGCATGTGCTCCTAACTGGGGCGTTCTTTTGGCTGAACTGTTCCAATATTCATAGAGTAGATAAAAAGCAGGTCACATAAAACTGCCAGAAAAGAGTGTAAGTCATAACCTTTGCTGTTTGTTGCTGTTAAAGGCCTTGTATTCCCTTAAATGTTTTAGCAGCTTCCATGGATTTGCATTACTTAGAATAAACCAGTTTATTTTCTAGGACAGGACATTTTGAAATTTAATCACTTATTCTCAGGTTTTCCAAGCAGAATTTGTGCCAGCTAATCCAGCTGTTTGTGGAGAGATGGCTCCTGCAATTTATCCCTGACAAGTGCTAAACAATACAGATTCAGCCAGTAAGAAGGTATTTGCTCTCAAGGTGACAGGAAAAAGAGCTGTAATTCTGTGGTCCATTGGTCTCATGTTTAGTGATGGCTTGTAATAGGCCTGTTACCAAAGACAGCCAGGATGTTACAGGAGAAGAATAGTACAGTGAGAAACTTACCACTGCTCTCTGCCAACCTCTGGCTGATTAAAACAATTTGGTCTACAGCTGTCACTAGGAATAAAGAGGATGAAGTCGCTGTAATAGATCATTGTTAGAGAATCAATTTCCCCCGCTTTGAAAATGAAATCTCATGTTTTACTGCACTGTATATGTACACATCTCTTTCATTTGTATAGCAACAGGAAGCTGTTATGCCAAGAGAGCGAACTGTTCATTGACTTTATCTTCTGGCATCCATCTCTGATCTCATCCTGTGTGGCCGCAGAGCAGTATCCCCATCTATCTCATCCCACCTTTGGGAGTGCCCAGGACAATCTCTTTGTGGCACTATTCATAGCTTAGCACCAGGCATTTTGTATGGGGCATCCTCTGCTGTCTCTGCTGATTAACTTGACAGAGAGAGAGAGAAAACTGTTCAGTCATTGGAGGTGGCATCTGCACCCTTATCACAGTGCATTTTACAACCTCTCAGGTGTGGGCACTTATAAATTAATAAATCCTAATCAAACTTCTTGCTGAAGTTTCTCAGATAGCCTGGAAGACCGACAGCCTTTCCTGTTAGAGGCAGCAGGAGGTACCTGCAACAGCAGCCAAGGAAGAAGAGAAATGGGAGAATTTTTAAGTAATACTATGTCCAGGCCACATACTACAAGTTAGCTAAGTGCGACGTATTATAGAAAACAGCCCTGTAATGGGAAGATACAAAAGAAAATATGTTTAACTGGGGAAGCAACACTCTTCTACTTCATATTAGTAAAATCCAGTGATAGAGTCTCAGAATAATAGATCCCCTAGTTTGCCTAAATACATAAATACTTGCATCATGAATTGCATTTGCTGTTTCGTGCGTGCTGTGCTAAATGACAGCTTATCTTGCTTCTAGTTGTGATTCTAAGCAAACAAGTAAGCTGTTGGTACTGCTTTACTTTGTGCATGTTCACAGTTAAATGCTAAATACAAATTTAGAGTTGCCTTTTCCTTCTCAGTGAGAATTACCCATTAAAATGGCAGAAACTTTCTCTTTAATGCAAATCTCAAGGGGCTTCTGATACTTCTTGTTTTTAATTAAGTATTGAAGATAATTGTATCTTGTGGTAAAAGTGCTGGAAAAAAACCCAGCATAAAACAGGCTTATAATATTTCGATTGTCTTGATTTTATTTGAAATACTTGATGGGTATTGATGCCTGGAAACTTTTATCACCATCTCTGTCATGGGTTGGCTGCTGGCAGACAGATGATTTTGATTATATTTTCCCAATATTTAATCTTTTCCTCTGTTCTGTTTAATCTCACTTTGCATTTATGAGGAGGATGAACTTTGAGTCACCTGAGCTATTCCTTCACATCCTCTTGGCTTGTCTCTTAATTATTCATTATTAGCAGAGGAATTTTTACCCTGCCTCACCCTTTCCTTCCTCTTTTCAGAACACCTTTCAGTTTTTAGTCTTCTGGGTTTTATATTTTGGTGTCTTTGGCACTGGTATATACAGTGAGGGATGAGACTTTCTGATATACATATCACAGAGAGGTAATTGAGCTATGCCTGTATATCACTAGAGGTTTGCAGTCATTTTCCTTGCTGAGAGTCTTCTACAAGCACTTGAGATGCTGCTCAGGGCCTCAAAACACACTCCGATAGGCACATGAATTCAGGAACATAAAATGATCTGATTTAAAGCAGAATCAATGAGATTAAAGTGAAGACATTCCCATAATGAACTCTGTGGAATGGAGCTGGATAAACCCTTGCAAATGTACCCAATTTTCATCTGTCTCTCTGCTGCAGCTGCAGTTTTTCTGTGTTTCTCATGCCATATCCGTATTTTGCCTTTTCTTTCATCCTGTCCTTAGTGCTGTCAAGGAGTCTGCCTTCACACGGGTCTTTGGGATAGTCAGAGTGTGTGCTGTAAGGGTGACTATGGCTTACATGAAGTATGGAAGGAGCAAGTTAAAGTCAGTCTTCCTAAATGCTTTAATGTTGTTTGTTTAAAAAGCCTGGGGGAACGAGCTATTATTGTAGCGCTTCATCTTCTACAGTTCTATAGACTTTGTAACTGATGCTTAATTAGGGAAAGGACATCATTACTGAAATGGGTGTATTTTTCAAACAGTTTAAGCAGAGCACTTACATGATCTGATAACTTTTGCTTAAGAGCTTGATTATTGAATAGTTACCCATGGTTTTTTTAATTAAGTTACTATTTTTGTTTTTTTCATGAAGTCACAGATTGCCTTGTTCCACACGTTGAAGATGCAGAGGTTCTTAACAAGACATACAGGACTGGCGATAAATTAATAATCAGCTGTCATGAAGGATTCCAGATCCGTTACCCTGACTTAGACAACATGGTTTCAATATGTCAAGACGATGGAACATGGGATAATCTGCCCATTTGTCAAGGTTTAGTACACCAGCACATCCTCTTTTACAGCTCGTGATAGTTTGCCAGTGTTATTTCCTATAGTTGTAAGGATGTCAGTGATCGGATAAGCTCTGCTGTACAGTATTTGAATAGCGCTGCCGCTATGTACTTCCCCACTGCTCACTGCAGGAAAGATGTCACTTTCTGAACATACCCATACTTAAAATGCTACTTTAAATTGCTTTTTGTTTGCTAGTCTAATATCTGACATAGCTATATTGCAATCTAAAGGAAAATCAGAGTCAAATCAGTCAGAAATGATCTGATAGGTGACTGACAATTTAGCCGGGTTTCTGGGAAGAGTTAAGCTTCTAACTGCATTTTACCTTCCTTCACCTTGTGGAGCAGGCGGGGGGAGAGGGGAGAAGCTGGAACCTGTTCTTCTATCAGTTTTCAGCAGAGCTGATGATGAGGTTCACAGTCCATTAAACCCGTAGGTATTGACTGAAAATTCAGGATGTGCATAAGAATGGTTTTGGCCAGAAAAGCCATTAGCTGTGGAACTAATACAATTGGTAGCTTGGGATCACAGCTTCTCTTAGAGTGTGAGAAATGGATGGGGGTAAGCCAGCTTTAGTGATTGGAAATTCAGTATCTTTGGGCTGCCACTACCTCTACATTTCTAACATGCATGCCTTAGTACCATTGACTTAAGTTTAACAGCATTGAGAGATTTTGTTCATGCTAAGGAGAATACTGGGTTAGTATTAACTGTCCTCAAACCCATCCATCATCTCCTAAAGGTGACAGTTTCTGTAGGCACTTAATTACACCACCACATTAGTTTGCAGTCAGGGCAGGGAGGAAGGAGAGCTGTGAAACCTCTCAGGAGTGACGGTGGCAGGGTGAGAGATGAAAGTCAAAGCTTGGTATTTCAACTATAAAGTCAAGAGATTGATAGGCACCAGAGTCAGAAGTTACCGGAGATTAGATTGTATGGGTCTCCACAGTCAGAACCCTCGATCTGGGGCACATCAAACTGTCCCCCAAGGTCTTGCCTTAGACCACAGTGCACAGACATGTAGAAATTTACATACATTACAAGGCTAGCTCCTTGCTTTAGATGCGCACATAACTGAATATGTCTGACAAGAAAAGGGAAGTTTTCACAAACCTGCAATAAAGTGGACACAAGTTTTGGGTATCTTATTAGCAGTATAAAATATACAGCCCATTTTTGAAAGTGGGTATACCTCACACTGAATTAAGATAAATTAAGACTCTTGCAGTTAAGTGAGATGAATACTCCTAAGATTGCCAACCTGAGGAAGTTTAACCATGCCAAGTGCAAGGTCTTACACCGGGATCAGAGCAATCCCAGGCACAGCTACAGGTTGGGCAGAGAACAGATTGAGAGCAGCCCTGTGGAGAAGGACTTGGGGG
>JAOEHY010029456.1:9290-48673 GCA_025447955.1 Psilopsiagon aurifrons | reverse complement strand
GTTCCAACAGTTGCATGTCCTTTTCATGTTGAGGACACCAGAACTGCACACAATACTCCAAGTGAGGTCTCAGGAGAGCAGAGTAGAGAGGCAGGATCACCTCCCTCAACCTGCTGGCCACGCTCCTTTTGATGCAGCCCAGGATACAGCTGGCTTTCTGGGCTGAGAGGGCACACTGCCGGCTCATGTTCATTTTCTCATTGACCAACACCCCAGGTCCTTCTCTGCAGGGCTGCTCTCAATCTCTTCTCTGCCCAGCCTAGAGCTGTGCCTGGGATTGCTCCAACCCAGGTGTAGGACCTTGCACTTGGCATGGTTAAAATTCATAAGGTTGGCATCAGCCCACCTCACAAGCATGTCAAGGTCCCTCTGGATGGCATTCCTTCCCTCCAGCATTATCAGCTGAACCACCCAGCTTGGTGTCATCAGCAAACTTGCTGAGTGCGCACTCAATCCCACTGTCCATGTCACCAACAAAGAAGTTGAACAAGACGGGTCCCAACCAATCCCTGAGGAACACCACTCGTTACTCATCTCCAGCTGGACATTGAGCCACTGATCACAACTCTTTGCATGCAGCCATCCAGCCAGTTCTTTATCCACCAAGTGGTCCACCTATAAAATTGATGTCTCTCCAATTTAGAGACCAAGATTTCATGTGGGACAGTGTTGAACGCTTTGCACAAGTCCAGGTAAATGACGTCAGCTGCACTACCCCTGTCCATCAATTCCGTAGCCCCATCATAGAAGGCCACCAAATTGAACCAGCTGCTGAAAGGAATTTAATCAGAGCTATTGATCAAAAGGAATGCTTTTTTTAAGTAAAATAGCACAATCCTTGGAAGTTTTCTGCTCATTGTGTGGATAGTATTTCCAAACAGATGTGGAGCTGAGCACCTGGAAGCACTAATAGATTTAATCTTGAAGTTCAATTCATCACTATTGGAAATGGAAAGAGAATCTGAATCTGTTTTCTTCCAAAATACAGAGGGCATTATGTCACAATACTAAGAATACTGGTTTTCCAAGATGCACTCTAATTTTCAGCTACCCGATCTCCAAAGTATCTTAAAAATCCCATAGTACACAGTGATACCTGATTTTAGCAAAAACTATCTCTGTGAAGTTAACAGCATGGGATAATAATCTTTTGCCTCCGGCAGCTTTAAAAGGGATGACAGTGCTCCATTAGAGGAGCTGCACAGAACTACTGATCTTATTAACATCAGGACTAATAATCCACTGCCTCTGAAGTATCAACATAACACTTGGCATAGACCTACTATTAGGCACGGGTCAAGTGGTAGAAATACCAAGTATTTTGACTGCATTTACAGAAAGGTCACAAAAGACAAAAATCTGCTTTAGTAATCAAATAACATACAGAAATGGCAAGTGCTCTTATTTGATTAACATAATTTTATGCTTACCTGCTACTGCCAAGATGAGTGTGTTGGTGAAGTGCCGATACAAAGAGAGTTTCACCACATTCCTTCTAAGTTTTAGCAGTTTCATTGTTTGAGTTAAGCTGATGAATATGTATGGAAAGTCAAGGAAAGCCTCTGAAGGGACAAGTCACAGACTTAGGACTACAGAGATCTTATGATAAACAGCTCTCCCACCTGCAGTTTGCCCTCCTAAGAGGTAGACTAGACACCATAAGAGAAAAGTTCATCCTATGGCAAAGGTACCAATGAGCAGCACCCATACCTTTTATACTATTTAGTCATCTACACCTAGAACTTGTCACAATAAGATGGTATCTAAGCATCTATTTTGGACTATGGCCCATTCCTCTAGGAAAGTGTCAGATGTACTCTTGATAAATGGAAAATCAAGACTGAACTAGAAGTGAGTTAAAATCCAATTAGTGCATACAACTGCCTTCACCCTTTTGCCCACAATTTTATTTCCACAGTGACAAAAGAAGTGCTTAGCAGAGACACCCTGGTAGGAAAGAATTGGGGTTGCCATGGCTGGGCAGCTAGCTATTCCTGTTTTAAATAGAGTTTTGTGATTGACTTGCACTAAAAACACTTTATAGGGATTTTGCTACACATGGCTTTGAGTTCAGTATTTGACAGCTGTCGCTAAAGTCATACAAGATTATGGTTGTTTGGATGCAATATGTCAAGAGAACAAAAAGTTAACACTGCCCCATTTTATCACCTACTTTGAGTTCAAATTTTAAAGAAAGAATTTTATGTTTGATGTTGCTGAAAAGCCTTCTCCCCAAAATACAAACTGAGTCTGTTCTCCAAAGGCTACATTACAATGTTACACTAGAACAAATTAATTTCATACTTCAATAATCAGAGACTGATAACTGACAGACATAACCACCCTATGTTCAGGAGGTGCTCTAACACAAATATCTACTGATTACTTAGTTTTCCTTGCACTGGCTGTAGTAGAGCTTACCTAAATGTTGAACACTCAATTCAGAGGTTCTATTAACTTTACCAAAAGTAGAAAGAACATATACTTGAAGCTGATTAAAAAAAAGAAAAAAAAAGAAAAGAAATAAAAAAGTTCAGCCAAAAAGACTCCAAAAAATAAATTTGAAAGAAAAAACACCCCACCAAGTAAAATAGTGAAGGATATCCACCAGCACAGGGCAGTATCTAGGAAAGCCAGGGGAATAAAAGCCAAGGAGGCAAGATCATTCTGGGCCTAGAGACAAAGAGAGAGCCAGTAAGAACAAACTGAAAAGGAAACAAGGTACAGAAGAAGTCAGGGGGAAGGTCAAGCTATTTTGTCAGAAACCACAAATACTGGACCACAAAGCTCCTGAGTTTTACTACAGAAGCAGAAGGTTTGAACCAAGAGTTTAACCCAGTGTATAGAGGGGAACTGACAATACCACATTGTCAGTTCTCAGTTTTCTACCAGCAAGGCAAGAAATACTCTTCCAGACTAAGTCAATCTAGCTCCTTAAAAGGAGCCTCTGCTGAGGCGGTTGCTGCAATAATGTGCCACTTCCATTACAGTAAAATACCCATCAGCTTGTTAGAGGTAGCAATTAAATTTTGTACACTATCCAGGGATAAACCGAATGCTTCACCGGCAAGCGCAAGTTTGGCTGAAAGTGGTAAAAATTGCCATTTTGTGTACATCAAAAGCTACTGAAGCCCCAACAAGCAAATTGCCTTTTATTCCTTTCAAGTGCAAGACAGAAATAATAAGCTGTGAATAAGCTTCTAGCATTCTGCAGTTTATAAAAGGATATCCACAAAATAATACAGGCATCAATCATGGACAGGGCCAAGTTTGCTATCAGAGCCACAGTGTCATAGAAAAACTGAAAAAGTACCAAATATATGACATGGTAAATACCTTATCCCAAAATACCAAGTAACAGAACAACAGAAATCCATATCCTGAAATGCACTTCCTAATGAAGCAAATAGCAGCACCCCCCACATGCACTTCCCCAGGTACAGCCTCCAAAATTGGAGTGGTGGTGGTTGTTGGTGGTTTTTTTTTCAGTCTCATGGCCAGGCGACCCAACCTGTGTCTGCAACTAGTCCTACTAATCCCAAGCATTAGACACAAGGGTCCTGGCAGAATACAGTGTCTGAAACACGACAAATCAGAAAAATATTAGAATTATTTCAAAATACACAGAATTACATCCTAATAGAGAAAACATCAAATAATTATCAGTAATCCATACCACAGTCTCTTGAGTTTAACCAATGCATTGTCTCTGTTCCCTTCTATCAGCCCTGGGATCTTCCCTTATCATTGAAGTAAATAAACTCAGAAAGCATCTGTTGCATATGGGAAAAATCAAGCAGCTATTACTGACCCCTGTGACTCTGAGAACACCTTCCATGCCAGAAAATAATAGATAAAGGGCTCCAGCCATAACTACTTTGTGAAGAGTAACTCCAAGGCGAGGCCTGTAGGAAAACAAAGCGAAATTTAGATTAAGTGAGGGGGGAAACAGTGAAGTCACATCAACTTGAGTCTAACATAAGAAGACATGAAGCATGTGAATAAAATGCCTTTGTGATAAGGCACTGTAGATCTACCTTTTAAGTAGCAGAGTATGGGGAGATAAATACTACCTTAAGTTACTAAAACCCAACAGTGAAAAGCCTGTTAATAGAACACAACAAACCTGCAGCAGAACTACTCACTTGACTATCCCATATCCCAGACTGACTATGATGACCAGAGTTCGAGCCAATGAGCGCTTCACAGCGGAAAGCAGTTCTGCCAGTATTACTGCTCCTTGCACTACCAAAAGGAAAGAGGAGGAAGCTAGGTTATTAAAATATAATTTCTGTTTTATTAACTATTGCATGCAATTATAGTATGAGAGCAGACAATTATTTTCAGAAAGTAGGCTACTAAAGCATGCAGTCTTTTCATCACCTACATCCAGTATAAGCTTTCAGAAAAGACAGGTCACTTAGCATAAAAATGCTGCTGAAAAATTTTACATCCATAGAAAGTGGAGAGCAAATGATCCGTTTAAAAACATTTATCCATAAGATCAGCTTGGATGACCTTCCAGACAAGTCAAACAACAAAACCTCCTGTGCCAGGGGTGTGGCCAATTAATAAACTTATACTGAAGTTTGACTTGCAGAAATTTCATTTATATGCATCCATCCTAAACACTTAAAACCAGAGTCCCAAAGTTTTACGTGGAGAGAAGTACTTAAGATGGATTATAAGCCTATGGCCTGAATACCAAAAGTCACCTGAAATGCTGCCATGTTGTACAAAGAGTTTCAAAGTCTCTTTCCAAAGCCAGTATCAGTTGTCAGAAGTTAATTATGAGCCACACTTAGGAAGTCCTATTTTAAACTTCAAGCCAGCATTACAGTGAATACCCTTCAGAATCTACCATTTTACATCCCTAAAACAGTACACTCAGGAGTCAGAGAAAGCAACAGCATTTTAGCTTTAGAAATACAGATTACCATATCTACAAGTATATAAAAAAATGCAGAAACTCCAGTTGACTTCCTCAAGTAATTACATGCATCCATCACCTCAATTTTGTATAGGCCAATAGTGCTATGCAAACTGCAATTAAACTGCAAGCTGCAATTGCTACCTACCAGATTCTCCTGTGTAGCGGATATTCTGGAACTCTGCATAGAACACTGCTTTCTCCAGCATTCCCAGGAATATAACAGCACCAATCCAGAACTGGATCCTCAGGAGATCCCGCCAGTAGCAGGCTGACCACGCAAGCCATAGAACCCCGAAGAATACATACACAATACACATCACCATGAAAAACTGTTACACAAAGAGAAACAAGAAAGAGGAGCCTCAGACCCAGAAAAGTAATTCCCTTGTTTCCATTCCACAGCTATAAGACAGCTCTATTTTATCCCTGAGTATAGTTGTTCTATATACGAAAGTGACCAGAAACAAGCATTGCTTCCTTTTGTCTTCTCTGGATTGTTTACAGTGAAAGTCTAATATCTCACTACCAGCAAACAGAATCGGAGTAATTGAATTTCTGAGTCATTTTTCTCTTGAAGAGCAGCCTATTTCTCCACAGGCAATTTTTCTCAGGAAGATATCAACTGCTACTATCTTTCAAAAACTCAAATAAGAGCTCAGGCAAATCATTCAGTATGAGGAACTCTGCCCCTTCTCACATATTTTTCTACTACAAACTTCATCCTACATTTAAGGTGCTCTGCAAATAAGCTTACAAGTCACCTTTACATTCCACAGAACAGAGATAAGCAACTGATGATGGTTGTAAACCCACTGTTCAAATAATTTGGCAACTTCTGAGTTTGCTGGAAATTAACTTTTGAGAGGTTTTTACCAAGCTTTAGGTCAGCCAAAAATTTGGAATTGAGAAAGAAACCCAGGTATTCATTTAAATACTGTCATTTTGCAATTATTTTTTCTCCAGTCCAGTGTCAGTTGCTCCAGAACAACTTTCAGGGTATGTCTCCTACAGCGACGAATAAGCTTAACAACACTACTCAGTACTTAATTTTCTAAATGACAGCACCATACTAGAGCAAGTTAAGTTTTCAAAAAGGACATTGAGATTAAGAAGAGAGATAAGAAGACATTAAATGGATATCAAGAAGTACTTAACCAAAGTATAGGACACTAATATTAATTTAGTGTTAGGTGTCCCTGCCCATGGCAGGGGAGTTGGAACTAGATGATCTTAAGGTCCTTTACAACCCTAACTGTTCTGTGATTCTATAATAATAATCATGGTCTCTTTGGTAAGGACCTAGGCATGCTAGTTCACATTCAGATGCTCCACTACAGAAACATTTAGAGGAGACCTTTTGCTGGACCTGCCATGTGAAGATATTCACACTAGTGAATTTACATGTCAATACTGCTGCAGGAGGCTTTTTACTTCTGCAGGAAGTAAAACATATATTTTAGAAATGCAGTCAGGCTCTCCCTGTTTACAGGCCACTCTTGCCAATGCCATCAGGCTAGAGACCTTACTTGTAGACCGACTTCAGCTGGGAATCAATAGCACTACATAAACATTTAAGTACTTTCATTTTCTCAGCCTCCACAGAAGCAACTTGCAACCAAGTCAAAAAGTCCTCTGAATAGAAAGGGGATTAATTCTTTATAGCTCAATTATGCTTTCACTGTTAGGCAGTATTAAGGACCTCATGGGGGGTGGAGGAAGGAAGATTAAGCTGTAGACAAACAAAGAAAGCAGTGACAAATGAAAAGGTAGCTGTAAGCAAAAGCATAGAGAATAGCAGATTTTCCAAGATACAAACTAAAGAGAAAAACAGTAAGTAAAGCTGCTCAGTTTAGAGCTACTGATACTGGTAAGTTCTGAAACTACAAATTGACAGGCTTTAAGTCAAACGATCCAGAGGACAATAATCGTGGTGTATGCAAATGTCTGAAACATATATCTATTTTTCCTATCCTGTATTTAGCGTAAAACACCAAAAAAAACCAACCCACCACACCACAAAGAAACCTGAACAAAAAACACCAAACAAAATAACAACAAAAAAAAAAACCAAACCATAAGCCACTGCTAAGTTGTTTTTTTTCTGAGACACTGGCTTTGTGTTTCTTAATGTAGTAGTATAAAGAGAGTATTTAACTGAGATTCAAATCAACTGACAACCAAAGAAAGGCCAAAGAAAAGCTGTTTTACTTACAATCATCAGAGGATAATCTGCAAGTGAGAGGTACTCATATGGCCCCTTCAGTTCTACTGTCACTATCAAAAGACAATTCAATAACCAAATTACAAGACTCAAAAGGAGGAAGCCAGGATAATGTACTTAACTGATTTTTACTCAAGCACACATAAGTTCCAAATCTTCACATAGCTTTTAAATCTAACTTGCACTTCAATCTAAGAAAGTTAAGACTCATAACACACTCAGCTAAAAGCATGCAATTAAAATTACATGCTCCATTACCACATAACTCATGGCAATATTTAAAGTAAAAGTAGTTTGTGCTGAAGATCCATGTGTAACAGGAAAGCTCAGAAACACACATAAGTTAACTTTTTAAGGGGATTTCCAAACTTCTTAGAAGTCTCGATAGGTTATCAATGCACTCTTAGATATACTATAATTTCAAGGTGACAATTAAGATCTTTGTATGCTACATGACTTATATAAGTCACTGGGCTGGTCAACACATTTTTGAAACACACCACCAAGCCTCAAAATTGAGCTGCTTGGGATTCTTTACTTCCATCTTTAAAGTAAACAAACAGCCTTAGGATCTTTAAGGCTCTAATGGTCACCCATTTTCTTATGTTGAGAGCTGCAGTAATACTTACAACAATGCAAAGTCAAGGACAGTGTCTTATGAAACTGAACCATATAGTAGATATTAAAAGTACCTTAGAATACACTCAGACTACCATACATTTAAAAACTGGTACTGTATTTTTAGTTTACTATATAAAAAGCTATCTTACTTGTAAAGGGCTTATTTTGATACGAGGAAGGTGTTGTCCTCTCCACTTTTTTAGTTCTGGTAGTAGAATACTTTGTAGCTGTAATTCCAATTTGCATAATAAATATATATGGCCCATCTCGCCAAGTTTTGATAACAGCATTCATTGCCTGAAAATAAAATGTCTACATGTAGACACTGCATAATCAAGAAAACACAAGAAAGACAGTAGACTCAACATATATGTGTGATACCACAGAATGGTTGGAAAGGACATTTGATCATCTGGTTCCAACACCCTTGCCGTGGCCAGGGACACCTCCCACTAGACCAGATTGCTCAAGGTCCTGTCCAACCTGGGTTTGAACACTTCCAGGTATGGCGTATTCACAGCTTCCTTGGGCACCTTGTTCTGGTGCCTCATCACTCTCACAGTAAAGAATTTCTTCTTTATATCCAACCTAAATCTCCCCTGTTTAAGTTTAAAGCCATTACCCCTTGTCCTGTCACTACAGTTCCTGATGAATAGTTCCTCTCTGTCATCCTTGTAGGCCCCCTTCTGATACTAGAAGGCTGCTCCAAGGCCTCCACGCAGCCACCTCTTCTCCAGACTGAACAGCTGCTCCTATCTGCTTACAGAGAGCTTCATTCACACAGCCTTCCTGAGACCCCCACAGTAGCATCCTCTATCACTGCTCTTCCTTAATCTTGACCCACAGTTTGATTCATCATCCATCCCCAGGCAGAGTTCCATTCACTCCAGCTGGTCACTGACATAAAGGGCTTTATCCCCTCCCCATCTGCCTGGCCTGTCTTTCCTAAAAAGCCTAGAACCTTCCATTCCAACACTCCAGCCATAGAAACCATCCCAACATGTTTCCCTGATGCTAATGATACCCTACCTCTGTAGGTGCACACACATCTCTAATTCCTCTTGTTTATTCCGTATATTACGTGCATGTGTGTAGAGACATCTGAGCCAAGTTCCGAACAAGCTGGAGCAGCTCTGTATTGCTCCAAGCATTCATTGCAGGTGCTGGCATCAAACTGGTAGGGCTGGGATGGATTGGTCCCACTCCCACAAATCTAGTTTAAAGCCACCTTCATCAGCCTGGCAAGTCTATGACTAAAGATGCTGCTCCCCTTCTTTGTCAGGCAGACTTCATCAGCCCCCAGCAGACCTGGATTCCCAAAGGAAGTCCCATGGAACAGCTCCACCCCCTGTTTTGTTAACCTACTGGATTCAACTAGACATTTTCAAGGCACTCTCCTTTGGCCTGAAGGATCAATGAAAAAACCTTTGAGCTCCAGAGCCCCCTACCATCTTTGGTATCTTCCACATAAAAATAAAGTTCATCCTTTCCCAGGCCTAAAACTTTTTAATATGTATATTCATGTAAATTTTAAATTTATTTATTAGACCCTACATTCTCAAAAATTTAGTTGCTTGAATACAAAAGAATGCTCAAAGGCCTGAGAGGTGATCAGGTATTATTTGCAAATTTAATACTAGCTTGAGTCATCTCAAAGGTACTGCAAAAACTCCAAAGAATACAGCAAAGCATCCTATTCCTTGCTTTTCGTCTAGAAACATTAGGACTGTCACAGAGACACTTCTTTCCTCCCAAAATCAATTGTCTGGCAACAGCATAACTATATATAAGTCAGCTCCCTCATGCTGATGAAGGCTGGATTTTACAGTTTAACATAGAAGAGGTAGACAAGAAGTAAAACAACTGACAAAGCAGTCTCCTCAGTGGAAACTACTACTCGCCCTGCAACAGTTCTCACAACTCTAAGATTCAAAGCCTGACAAAGAACAAACAGAGGAAGCTTGCCCAGATAAATATTTGCACCATAAAACAAATCATTGATTCATTTGAGCTCCAACATAGAAAACTTAATTCCACAATGAAGACATTCTAGCCATTTCAGAAACTGCTACATTTACCAACAGCTTCATGGTTAAAACTAAGACTGTCTACATGTATGCCACTCACATGACTACTGCAGAACTACCTACCACAAAGCCTCCTTTTATAACAGCCTCCCCAAGAGAATTTCAGTATTAGGAGCATGCATTTCTTTTAAAAAACCTCCTGTCTACCAGACCTAAAGCAAATAGAATCTTATGTATTAATAAAAAGCTTATGCTAATATTGACTGAAATTAAAAGACTTAGTTTAAAAAAAAAACAAACAAGACAGTAAACTTAAAAGAAAATTAATATTTTTCATACATCAATTTTGCCTTTAAAATATCCCCATCTCCTGATTTCACAATTGCACACACAGCTATTTATGTGTCAGCTTTAAGGTAAATTGCCCTGTAAGTACACAGGGAGTTACGTATATTTTCCTTATTGGCATACAAGACATTCTATTTGATTACTTTGAAAACTGTTCCTGGGTAAGGTTTGAATATAATTCATAATTAAAAAAATAACAGATTTGAAATTCAAAAGTAATCACTCAACTAGTTAGGTACAATGTCTTAAGAGACTGATTAAAGATGAAACCAAATATAATCCCTAAGTATTAGTCATCATTTAAAAGATCATACCAATAATTACTTTAAGTTACTATGAAAAAAATATATTTATTCTTTAATCTATGCTATCACTTTGAATGGTGTGAGCTTTATATCTCACATGTAGAAGCAACAGTTACTCTGTTTCTGCTACTCTCTTTTCTGGTTTTGCACACAGTGCTTCCTAATTTCAAGCTATAAAAATTCAGTGTCAAAAAGAAAAAAAACAGAATTGCACCATCCCTGTAAATGCTACCAGTAATTTCTTAAACATAGAAACAGAAATAAACACACACAGAGGAAAGAGCAAACAAAAAACCCACCACACAAAACAGAACAAATTAACACTGTTGGATTAGGAGGCATGTGGATATTCAATATACATACAGTTTTATCTGCCACCATTGTGTGATTCCCTCCACTCTCCTTCTTATCTTTTAAGCCCTTCAAGAAAAAAAACACAGAAAAATGGATAAACCGATATGCCAAAACTCTCTTCCATGCCTACACTCTCTCATTAGAAGGAAAAAAAGCAAAACTTACCTCTTGTTTCTCAGGTGAGAGAGGCTCTGGATGAACAAATTCTTTGTAGAAAATCTGCAAAAGATAAGGAATTTACAGCACTTACAGCCACTTTACGTTAATATGCCATTACCAGAACAGCTTCCAGTAAATCTGATTATAAGGAAGGATTCTCTGAACAGCTGTATTAAAGAGCTTTCATTTTATTCGGTTGACAACTGTCCATTTGTGGAGAGAGTCTTGAATACTTAGATTAATATTTTGTCATTTGAGAGCTGCTTTTCCTCTCCTCAGACAACAGGTGCCTACTTTTAGATCTGGACCCACAGACAGCACAGCAGTGAAGTTAAGTTTATTTTCCAAATATGAATCTGTTGTGTATCTCTATTACTAGATGAAGTCTACAAAGAAACAGGATATGGAGATTTCTTCCTTAGTCTATGCAAAAAAAGTCTCTAGATGAATGGATGCCTATTAGAGACCCAGATTTGGCAACTCTCCCAAACTATGGTGACCTGAAATCTAGGGAAACTGCTGTACCACAAGAAAAGAGCTGAAATACTAAAAGCAAAAATTTCTATGAAACTTCAGAAACCAATAGATAAGATTGTTTTGGAAGGAATTGGAGAAAAAGTCACCTGAAGACTTTGAAAACCCCATTTCACCCACCTGAACATTCAGGTAAGATGCCCAAGTTCGTATTACACAGTTAAACCCACAAGATCTCTTCTTTAAATCAAGCAGAACTTCTCATGTTATTGAACATAAAAAGCAGGCAGCAGACAGATACGTTTTAAAAAACCTTTCAGGCCATCTTCACATACCAATGGGATTAGAAGTTTGCCAGCAATTAAAATCCCTTTTCACATCACCTTTAGGCATGTCTCAAAAAAAACCCAAGCAAACAACACTAGGTTCAACAGTGTGTTATACTGTTATTGTCATTAGTATGATCACACAGCTGGGCCAGGTAATGTACAGCTGGTGTAGAGCTTATGTTTGCACATTACTTCCCTATGCTGTTTTGTATTGTTTTCTCTCTCTCTTCCGTATGATTTGTTTCAAACATGTCTTTGCACTACTTACTTTTCCATTTTTAACCTGCTATCAATGTTAAAGTAACCCATTTCTTAAACTCTTTCATTTCCATTATTATAAGAAAAAAATGCTAGTCCTTTATCGACTCAAATTTAGTGGGAGTTTCACTCCACTGCCAGAGATTCACACTTCTATTCAACTAGCAGTAGCTTTCTGTAAGGGAAACAAATTCAGAACGCAGAACTACAAACAAAAAGAAGCCCTGAACTTTACAGTGGTTTGTTTCCCCCTGCCATGGTGGGCCAGATGTTGAATAGCAAGCCAGGAATAAAGCAAAAATAAGAAATCATCTCTGCAGTTTGGTTGCCATAAATAGATGAAAACAAGTACCTCCCAACCTACAGTGATACCTATATAGGATTCTAACACAGTTAATGGGAACTACCACCTTTGCTATATTGTACAGAGATCAGAGCAGTTTCTACCCATACCTGAGGCCTGAATAACTGAGAGCAATTTGGAAAGAGGAGAGAAGACGTAGCATAGTATCCTGACCAACCCGGATGCTCTTCAGATGTAGCCCCAAAATAGTACTCTGCCTGTTCATCCTGCCAAACATAGAATAGAACTTAGGTTAGCATCCAATATATCAAATGGTTTCTATCAGTAGGCAGCTGCAAGACCTGGAGAGCACCGTAACTTCCCTCTACAGGCACTCTTGAACAGAATTTAATAGGATAAAGGTCATCAAGACAGATGAAGAAAACATAAACCATGTTTTTCCACACAATTCTTACCCCAAAGTTGAAGACTTCATTGTAGCAATCGGAATATCTTAAGTACCAAGTAACATTGTAACTTTGGGAGGGATCACAAGCTTTTTCATCCCCTTCAACTAAAAAAAACAAACAACCAAACAAAATAGATAAGAACATGTAACACCCTCTACCTGCCATTGCTTTTCCTTCCACTCAGTGCCAAACTACCATATTTATTTCAAACTGAAAGCAAAACAATAGAAAAACATTTTCTTAAGTAATCCGTTATTGTTCAGTGACAGAAGGAAGATCACGGAAAACAAGCTTCCATTGTCATGTTACACAGTTTTATTATAGAGGTAAAGATCACTTGGAAACTTTTTGTTCTCAAAGACAATCAGGGATTTTTCAGCAACTACAAATATCAAAGACAGAAGAGCAGTCACTCCAAGTGATCACAATATGTAACAGGACTTCCCTTTTCAAAAGGTGTGGGACACATAGCAGGCAAAGAAAGCTAGAACAGGTTAACACTAAGGGCAATTAAAACTCACTCCCTAAAGATAAACAAGCCATCTATGCATTAGCTCACTGTCAAGGCTGCAATACTACCTAAAATAACAGTAAGACACCTTTCCACTTTGATTAATTAAAGAAAAACATGCATGAAAAGTGAAACACAAAACTTCTCCTTCCCAGAAAAGGCTGTGCGATTTTTATGTTTCAAATCACATTCTGAAACCAAAGCATGATGAAGAAAATTTGATGTTAAGGTAAGCTTCATCTGTAAACAAAATGAGCAGTGATTATTCAGGGACTTGGAAGACACATTTAAATGATTATGTTCAGGTTCTGCTAGTTACAGATGCAAAAACTCTTTCAAATTGACAGCATGTTTCTAGTAGCTAAGAAGCCCCCACACTTTTACAGGCAACATTCATCTCAGATATCTACACGTGTTACATGTACAAAACTTTTAATGAATGTTTCCATATTGACCACTGCAGGTAAAATACACAATTAGAAGAAAGACACTGCCATGGACTCTTAACTAAGTAATCCCATTAGAAATCACATGACTACTACAGCAAGTGTATTTGTAGAGCTAAAAACTCAACAACTGAGTCTCTGATACTAAAGATTAATAAAACAGAAAAAATAAAAACCACAAGAGAGTGGAATGCAGTCACTGAAAAATTAAGTTTCCTTATGACATCTTATGGATGAAAACGACGCATATATTCTCCAGGTAGCCCTAGATGTTGCAGGGGGCACAACAAAAACTAAAAGGCAATACAAGTACTGCAGTGACATGGGTAGATGGCAAATTCTTAAAACAGAAAGGCTCTTCTGATAAACTTGATCAAATGAGGAACTTCTCAAAAAAGTGCTATCAAAATAAGGAGGGATCCATAGCACTTACTGAATGAAATCAGCTACATGGGAATCTAAGTTCCTTAAGTCTTCAAAAATCCAGCAACATTCAACTCAAATGCAGTCTGTACTCACTTACAGAGAGCAGGATTTCTACCATGACCCTAGAGAGGAAATCAGATGCCTCCAGAATAGCACTTCAGTTGTAGATAAAAATAAATTCATTATTGACAGCACTAAATACCAGTGGCAGTCTTCCCAATCAGACATAAAAAGCATCGGACACCAATACAACACCAACACACACACACAAGAAAACAGAAATCAAGAAGGGGAAATAAAAAGGAGGAGAAGGTGCATGCAGGTGCTCACCAAAACCAGGAAAAACCCATGAGCAATCATGTTTGACCAGAAGGGTCATATCATCCACACAAGCAGCACAGAGCAGATGGAAGAGGAAACAGACAGCAAACAAGACACCAGTTTCCACAGACATGGGCAGAAAAGAAACTATATGTAAAGTTGAATCTTCCCAGTATGAGACGCAGTTTAAGTATCGTTTAGGCTAAGATGCTGAAATTAAGTTCCCAACCTTTGTTTCTTTCTCATTCAGTAATACCTTATCTAAATTCATGTAAATCTTTTAATCACACTGGCATGCAAAGCAGGTGTCTTCACTGAAAATTTTGAAGGCTTAATGCCTGTTCAAAGGCTGACAGCACAGTGTAGTCAGGAGACAAGGAATTCAATTCGTAGTGCAAGATCTGCCACAAACCTGTCCTGTAGCAAACAAATTTTGTTTCCTGCATACCTTAGTACCTTCTTTCTCTTGGTTATTTCAGCTGTACTTCTCATCAGATATACTACAGCTCACTGTGGGGACTCACATCTTAGATGCCACATTAGTACAAGTACGCTATTTCAGACAAGAAAGCCAAGGCTCAAAAAAGCCCTCTCAAACGCCCCTCCTTTTCCCCAAGCATCAGATTTCACATTTGGTTCTGCAGCTGCATGCTTCCAATCCTCTCGCTGCAAGACGTGAAAACCAGCATCTGAGCTACACTTGAGAAGTGGGAAAACCTTAACCCTGACATGACAGGCCTTCGCTAACAACTGTTCTCACGCTAGCTTCCTATTTCAGGCCCATGTGGGGTTAATGGAGGCACTTTAACAAACTCCCTTTGAAACACTGTCCCAGGAAGGGCGAGTATCTGAAATTAAACCTGAAAATCAGTAACGTAGCTATGAAACATAATAGACCATACCAACATATGCAATTTCATCAAGAAGCATCAGCTCATCCTCATGATACGTTAATTTTGTCAGCTGAAAAAAGTGCTATCACAGCACCAACTACTTCTTGAAGAGACAAAGGCACAGGTATCACTAATTGTCTCTTAAATGACTTTTGTTTCTGAGTTGATGCAAGTGCAGAAGGGCATTCACAGGTACTGTACCTGTATAACCACTCAGTTAAGAGGTGGGGCTCAAACAGTCGTGTGTTGTTGTCATCCTCCCGTCCGGTCCCAGTCCCCGTTGTTGTCCCCCCCCGCCGCATGATGGAAAGAACTGGTGCAAACAACCCCTTAAAATTCTGAAAGTGCTTGAGAAAGATCCAAAGCCTTTCTAAATCAGCTATTCACTTCGACAAATCACCTGGATCACTTTGCTGCCATCTAAATATTGTTCTCATGCTCACAGATAAGAGGGCATTTTACAGAAACTCCTCTGAGTAGTTACCTAAAATCTACAGCCCTGGCCAGATTAGCAAAGAGCAATTAAGGTAAAGGACAAACAGGAAGGCTGCAAACATGTTTGCTCTTTAGCACGCACACACCGATCAGGAAAACATAACAGCTCTCAAAAGAGCTCTGCCATAGTGTGCAATGACATTCCCTTACCTCTCCCAGAACCACCCTGCTAAAAAGGATCAGGGCTTCAAAAAGCACTGCCTCCTGCATACTGGCATTAGTCACCCTGCAATACAAACAGCCCTGTCCCAGTCAGCACCAGATCTCCCAGCTGGAGGAATTGAACAGATCTTAAACCAGTGAAAGCACATCTCACAGCAGGGTTCTCTCCTGCATCCCCCTCTGGATTATCCACTACCTGAAATGAAGTGGTGCTCCCACTGCCTATTCCCGCTACAGCCTAAACAGATCACACACCCAACCATACCAGACCTATGGCTTCCATCCAGTGCTACATTAGCTGTCCCTGCAACCAGTGCAGTTAAACCGTTCACAGTGTTTTGAGTCACAAACGTTAAAGCAGGGGCATGTCAAACAGCAGAGAGAGCAGGATAATCTCTTGTTGCAACTTACATCTCAGGAAAATGGTGGTATTGCTGAAGAGAATCTTTCCAAAGTTAAACTTCTTCCCCTGTAAGTGAACAAAAAGGAAAACGTATCAGTGGGCTTAACATCACTGACTTTAAGCAAACATCTTCACTCTTTTAAGTCAATATACAGCAATGACAAATGAATGCCAAACTGGGAGCCAGCCTTACTGGCCTTTCCAGTCATGCTTCACCACCCCTTCAATCTACCCTCAGACAGAATCAAGCCGTCGCTTGAAAGGCTTGGCGCTTTTTGTTCTGCAAAACTGAATCAATTTCATCAACACTGAAATGATTAGCATTTTCTTGCTAATTAAAAACGCCTGGACTACCCAACAGCCACAAAAACTAAATCTTACTCTAAGAATCAACAGGAGTGTTCACCGTGATCCTTTAATTTTGCTCCTGAAGCTCAAGCATCACTCTCCTCCGCAGCCTGGTAAAGGCAAGTTCGGCGCGAGGTAAAGTAACTTTTCTCCACACAACTTCAAACACAGACGGTGTAACAGAAGTGCAGGAAACCCCTGCCCAGAGGCCCGCATCTCCCTCGGTTCTGCGTTCCAGGGGCCCAGCTCCCCCGACGCAAGGCCACAGCGCAACCTGACGGCGACGGCCGCCAGCCCAGGCTCTCCCCGCACAGGCCCCAGTCGGGAACGCCGCCTCCCTCCTCTCGGACCCCTCAGGGGCCACGCTCCCCCCGCCGGCCATCGAGCCTGTTTCCTTCAGAAGCCTCCCCGGCCTGTCACCAGCGCCGCACCGCCAAAGGGGCTCGGGCCGGGCAGAGGGCCGCGGCCGAGCTCCTCGCAGCAGCCCCCGGGTGGGGTCAGGGTTCCACATAGGGGGCTCGGGCAGGGACGTCGCCGGCACGGACATAGCACGGTGGACGGCACGGGCCCGTTCCGCCCGCTCTCCCCGCAGGGAGAAGCAGCGGCCTCCTACCCCCGCCACGCACACGTACGCTCCCACAGCCGCCACAGCGCGCTGGCCCGGCGGCCCTGCCGCCACTCACCATGAGCACCGGCAGCCGCCATTTGGAACGCTGCCCGGCACCCGCCGCACCCGCCAGCAGCAGCACCGCCAGCAGCCGCATCAGGACGGCCTCAGGCCGCCACCGCCGTCCCCCGGAACGCGGCGCCGCCATCCCCGCCGCACGGAGGCCGCCACCGTGCTAACCGCGCCTCTTCCGCTCCCCGCAGGGGTACGCGGCTGCCGAGGGCAGGCAGAAGCGGAGCGGAGGGCGGAGCCGCTCCACAGCTGGGCCCGGGCTGTCACCGCCCCTGGGTGCCGATCGCCGGCCCGGCCGCGCTCGGGGCCCGGCAGCTAACGCGGTGACAGGTCGTCTGCGTGAGAGGAGAGGCCGCCTCAGGAGGAGCACCGCCGCTACCCCAGCGGCCGTCCCTTCCTCTGGGATCCCCTGGGCCCTGCCGCTTCCACCGGCGGGCGGTCACCCCTTCTCCCCGCCAGGGAAGTTACGCCATGGAGGTGGTCACGCCGCTGGAAGTCAGGTACCGCTGTCCGGTGCCCGGCCTCCTCACTCCCGGTGTTGCCGGGATGGCGAGCCCTGGCCGCGCAAGGTCCCAGAGTCGCGGGCTTGCGGGGCCGGGGTGCTGGTGCCGCGGAGGAGGGGCGCGGAGCAGGTTTCACAGCGCTCAGGATAGCTGAGGCGCAGGCTGCACCGCTGGAGGGTGGTCAGGTTCCAGGGTGTCAGATACGGCAACAGACCTGGTGCTGAAACCCAGAAGGTGCATGTGTATCTTCAGACAAAAATAGGAAGGGTTATTTGCCTAAATATGTGGTTACTGTGAGGTTTCTAATAATAATCCAGGTATGTTAATATTTAGTTCACAATAATGGTGACCAAGACTTAATGGCTGCCATCTATCTGCATTATATATGTTGAATGTACATAATTAATGAGTATTTCATAAGCATCATCTCTTTGCCGGTGTTAAAACCTTATTCTCTTCCATGCATGTCAGCACTCAGCATGTTCTGGGAAGTATTTTCATGGTAGGCAGTACTGGCAGTCCTTTTTTTTCAGGCAAGCCAAAAGATTTACTGTTACCTAATGTATCTAAAAGTTACTTCAAGCCTAGCAACAGCATAGAGCTGTCAGCGGGGCCATCAGAAGTCCCACTGCAGATAGAAGAGAAGGGTGCAGAGTTTCTCCTTTTTTATCAATCCTACCTCTTTCTCCATTCCTATTACTGGAACATAATATTTAACTGTAAGGACTGCAGAGTGAGATCTGGCCTGAAAATGCAAAGCCCCAAGAGTTCACTAGTGCCGAAGGTCAGTTCAAGCAAACAGATAAAATTGTTTGCCAAAATTATCAGTGTAAAAGGAAATGGTATAACATAGAACTAAATGTGTAAGAAATCGTTCCTGTATCTACACACAGTGCTTCAAAGTCCAAGACATTTTATGTCACCAGAGTTGTCTGCACCCTCTTGAATCCTTACTCTTCTTGAGGAGGACCCACATCATCTGATCAATCAGCAGGTGTCTGGTGAACAGGTTTAAACATTTCTTTATCTGCTCTTTCCAGTGTCCAAGATGAGGCTGTGGACAAAAGCACCTTTAAGAAATGCAACCAGATTGGTTTTTATAGGTAAGAAGAATTGTAGTGTAGGTTTGGTTTGGTTTTGGTTTTTAAACCAGTAGTATTAAAAGATACAGAAAGTAGTTGCACATTGATTTTAATTGCAAGTTTGCTACTTTCAAGATTTATCTATCAAAGCAAGTGTTCCGCTCACCTCTCAGCACGCAATAATCAGCATATTTTAAAAGGTGGAATCTTACATCCAAAACATCTTCTGTTAAAATTCAAAAGTCAGTACTCTTGTTTGACAAAGCCCCAGCAATATTTTAACCATTGCTGTGTGAGTGAAAGGAATGATAGCTAATTAGTCATTGAAATAATTGGTTACAGTTTCAAATACTAATTTCTGTTCTGAAGGAAATTAGGTTCAGAAACTCAATAGCATTTTGCCAATGGGAGCAGGACTCCTTCCTCTTTTCATACCAGCTCTCTCTAGCCTGTCTCCATTTTAACTTAACACATCTAATTTCTCAGCAGGAGGTTGCCATACAAAGGCAAGCATCAGGTCTCATCTTTGCTCTGCTTTCAGAAGAAATCCTCTATCTAATTCCTTGCATTTGTCCAACATCTGTTTGCAAGGAAACAAAGTCAGTTTACTAATGAAGGAGCTTCCCTTTAAGGTAGCCTCCAGGATACTTATCTTCAAATAGTTCCTAAGACCTGGGCTCAGCAAGGAGCATTCTACAAATAGTTGAAAGAACTATTAGGATATGTTTAGAATCTCTGTCCTAAAAACATAATGAGGGCCAAAAGCTGTGGTCAAAACTCAGTAGTAGGCAGGCTTATTGAAAAACAATTCTCTCAGGGTGTATTCAGGAGGTTACAAAATACTAACATAAACTGCTTCATCAACACAGAATATAGAAGCTGTTCACCAGAGGGTTGCAGGTGAAGCAGAGGTGTATGACAGAAAATGAAAACCAGATTATTCAGCTGAAAGTTCTGGGGACATGAAAAGAAGAAGAATGTAATTGAACAGCTGAGAGTTTTGTTGGACACTTGAATTAAGACTACTGCTGTTTAAAACAAACCCATATAAGGTGGTGATGGGTGAGCAGACCCCTCTAATAACTCATTCATAAACATGTATGTGTGCTCAGAACTATATTACTTCTTTTTCCCATGGTCCTGAAGCATTGATAATAATTGTATTTGAAAAATTTCAAGATAAAATTATTAAGTAAACATTTCAAACAATATTGTGTCCCTCTGTGTGATAAAAGCTACAACAATTAGGGTGACCCAGAATAATTTTCTGTCTTGACAGGCGTCAGAAACTTCTGCACCCTGGAAAATCCTCTTATCGAGCATTGTTGGATTCAGTCACATTGAGTGATGAGAATGTCAAATTCCAAATTATTCATGAGGAGAATAAGGTGAGATCGCACCCAGCGTAAGAGGTCGCTTACAGAAAGAGCAGTGAATGTTATCAAAAATTTTGGTAATATTTGCAGGTTTTTAGGTTCTGCAGTGATAGATATTTAAGATATGAGGCAAAATATCAGTCTAAAGATGCACTTACTGGTCAGTATTTATTTGACAGCTTGGGACTGGTCAGGGAGAACTGGTATTTTAAGGAATCTTTAACAACTTCATGAAAAATCTGAATAGAACTCTATCTGAAAAACAAAAATTAATGTCTTTAATTCAGTGTTTTCTCCACTATTCCAAAATTATTCATTATTTTTCTGTAAAGGAATAGTAAGACCAGCACCTCCTAACCATGCCTTTCTATTCTTGTGTTTGCACAAAGGCAGTTTTTTGGGAAAAAGAAGTCTTTGCATTTAAGAAGACAGCCAGGAAGAGGGGTATCTTCTATTTCTCTATTTTAACAGCATAGCAGCTAGCACATTCACTCAGAAAACAGGCAACCTAACCTGTCCTCATATTGCAGGATTTTGGAACTACAGCTCTCTTCCATGCTCGAAGCACTACACTATATAGACACTCTGCATAAATATATTTTCTGCCTCTCTTGTTTATCCTAACCTTGTTTGCAGTCAGCACAGAAAAAGGAGTCTATTTTTTTTTCTAGATTTTAGGGTAGATGAAAGACTGAAGCCTCTGTGCCTTCCTAGGCTATCCATGGGTTTATACAAAGGTGGTATAATATATTTCCTGGGAAGCAAGATCTGGAAATCCAAATAAATCTTTTCTATCTATCTTGCCTACTCACCCTTTGGTATTACGGCGCTTTCATGCCTTGTAAGAGAGCAGGACTGGTTGGCTTCTAGGTAGAGGGAAAATATATCATGCCAAAATTCTTCAGACAGTTTTGTGTCTTGCAGGAGGAGAGGTTAAGAAAGGAAAAAACCCTACACTTGTGGTGTAGGGATCTTCCATGGAAGAAAAATGAGTCATTTTGTATGAGCTAGAACAGAGTGACTTCCCACTTTTAATAGCAAAATACAGTGGGTAGGGCTGTATAATGCATTTTCTTTATGTGTACTTCAGCTACACCTGTGTTATTCTGACACAGTACATCAGTGTCAGCACCACTGTGAATTACTGGTGAATGCACAGCACTGACATTTTGCAAAAAGCCCACATCTCAGTAGTATCCCACTGTTACATTGGCTGCACAGTAGTGAAATTGTCTGGACTTCAAGATTCGTATATACTACCCCTGATTTCCATGCTGCTTGTGGAGAGACCTACAAAATGCTAGACAAGAGAGACTTAAGATAAAGAGTTCATTTGAAAAATAATTGCCTCTTCAAAGGGGAGAAGCAGAGTTAGCTGATGTAAATTCATACAGATGATGATTGTTGCTCAGCAGTGCTAAAGTACATTAAATCAGAAAGTCAGCATGTTTTTTTTTCCCCAGACAGTAAATGTTCAGTGATGTTGATCTGAAAAGCAAGTTAGTGTTTTTATCACTGCCAGTTCATCTGTTTGTTTGCTTCCAGGTTCTTCTGCAAGTAGAAATTTGTGAAATAGAAGGCAATATTTTCAGGCTTAAAATTGATGAGGCATCTCCTATCAGAGCAAGATACAAAGTTTGTGATGTACTTATAAAGGAACCTACCACCCAAAGGTAAGTAACGTGAAGATGATTTAGCACCTACGTAACTTCCACAGCTTCATTTGCAAGACTGTTTTACTTCTCCTTCATCTGTGCTACACTACAATTGTCTCTATATAATACAAAGTTGTTATGGGAAAAGAAAAATATATCTAGTTAATTTTTCAAAAATTCATGTTAGATACACAGGAGAAAGCCTCAAGTTTCTTATGTATGTGACAAAACTACTTCAAAATAGCCTACTCGTTATGATGCATCATTTTTACCTAAAACATTACCTGTCAGTATGAAAGGAATGCAAACCACGTAGTTTTCACTGCAGTTCTGTAGCTACCTGTTGCCCTGTGCAGTGAACCCTTAACACAGCATGTATTTCTGGAGTTCTTTGCTTCAGCATTAGCTTTGGGTTTTTTCTAATGTACACAGATATTCTCAGCCCATATTTTATTTCAAATAATGATTAGTTACAGTGGATTTCACATGCTGATAATTAGTATAAAACTGACATTGCTTTTCATTTGCCAGACTCTTCATATCCCAGAATGAGGCAGGTATTTTGGTGCTGTCAAGTGTTAATGAGAACTACAGACTTCAAGTCACAGCAAACCCCTTCCAGATTGAGCTACAGTCCAAGGATGAGACTGTTCTGAGCATGAATTCCAATGGGTTGTTATACTTTGAGCATCTACAACCACCTCCCAGTGACAGGTATAGTATCTGTCTGTCACATCGTAATATGTGCTGATTGTGCTTTAGCTGAGACAAACAATTCTATGGAATTGCAATTTCTGTGATAGACGCTCTTATGCACTGAAGTCTGTCTTTCCTTTTACTTCATACCACTAAGTAATATGGTGAAGTTTAAACTTCCTCACTTCAGATCAATTCACTGTAGACCATTCTAATCCCTTGCAGCAGCCATGTGCATAATGTTAACCTAACTTAATGGCCAATTCTGTAAAATGCGAAAGTATCCTGGTACCCTTGTCTTTCTTGGGAATAAGTGATAGTAACATGATGAGTTATTAGTTTCATCTCCTTTTATGACTAAACTTACTCTTCAGGTATGTTTTATATACCATATAAGCTGTTAAAATAAGTTTTGTTCAACTTAAAATGTGCCATACAAGCGGGAAGATTTTACAGGACAATCTCACTGCAAAGCACTAGGAACATGAGAAAACACAGTGCACTACATGTCATGACTAGAAAAAGAGCATAGCAAGCATCTCTTCTAGAGAGCATTATTTCAAAAATTGTAATTAACAGAGAACTCAGAGAATAATAAAGAAGTGGGGATCTGGTGGGTAAAATGCTGATGCAGATAGAAATAAATGTGAAATGCTAAGAAGTCAATCTCTCTCAAATATGGAGTGAAGGGTATTTTAAGACATTTGAGGGTTAGACCTCTCAACTATGACATCAGTATTCAGAATAGTCAAGCACCAAAACTCTAATGAAATGTTTAAGGCAATGCATAATGATAAATGAATTTTCTGATTGAAGTCCTTACATTAACAATAACCTGATTGTTTGTAATTGTTTTCACTAGAAAACCTACAGCAGAAAATGAGGAGGCAGCAAGTGATTCCTCTAAGGTAACTCATGGTTAGTTCAATTCCAGCATGAACATTTTGTAGAAAGGAGAATCATATGTTCATTTCTTCTGCTGCTGTGTTTACAGATATAGTGTAACCACTTTCCAGTGAAATTAAAAAAGGATCTGGTATTTCATGTTGAAATATTTTGCAAATTCACAATTGAATCAAGATTTTTGTGTTTTACCAGGGCTATAGAAGGCATCAGTCAAGTCGATCTAGCCAAAAAATGTTTTTTTCCCTGGCCTTCTTATTTAGAATAGCTTTCTCTTTTGTCCTTTCAAAAGTGCAAAAGACATGCCTTCACATACATTCATGCTTAACACAGAAGTAATATTCTGTCTGAAAAAAGATCAGGTCCTGGTAGTACATATGGGCATATATGAGTATTCTCAGGAGGCTAAGTTATGTCCATGATATAATTTTAGCCTCCTGTAGAACAGATGGCTGCTTACTCCACTATCCTATTATAAATGGCAAGGGCTATGCTGTCTTCAGCATACATGTGTCTGAACTCTGAGTTCTGCCAGGGAGCGTGCTTGCTCTAGGGAAGTCACACAGCTGCAAGAGGCCACGTCTGCTTATTCTGGCATGAATGTAGAAAAGAAAACCAGAAAAGACACTGCAAAAAGTGGAAATTCTTGGACAATGAATGGCAGGGCAAAAAGCTGAAAATTTGAAGGAGATTGGAAGTATTGGTTACGCACACAGGACTCTGGAGGGTCTGGAGAGGTTTTTTTTGTTATCTGACCCTTACTGTTTAGGGAGTGGGTTGGTTTCTGTTTGTATAGGTTTTCCTGACTGGTTCCATCTGTGCGATCTTTGCATTTCATAATCGTGTTCAACATCCAGAAGAACGACATTTTTTATAGTGAGGACAATCATTCACTGGCACAATCTCCCCAGGGACATGGTAGAGTCCCCATCCCTCGCAGTTTTCAAGATGCAATTGAACAGGGTGCTAGACAATCTCATCTGGGCTCCCTTTCCCATAAAAGGCTGGACAAGGTGATCTTTTGAGATCCCTTCCAGCTTGGGCTATTCTATTGTCCTATGGTTCTATCCAAGACCTCAGGTGTTATTCCTATACTCTAGCAGAGTGCATTTGTGCTCCACTAGCATGTCAGTTCTTCAGTGTAAATTCCTGCAGCAGGATCTGAATTGTGTTTTGAATTTATCTATATTAAGCATGTTTGGCAAATAAAAGAGTTAACAGTGCACAAATCTCGTGTGAGTAAATATTCTTACAAATACATGGTGTGAGCATTTACATTTGCAAGGCTTAGCTATTTCTGTTTATGCAGGAGAAACAAGATGATCTGGGTCTCTGGCAAGAGAAATTTGGCAATTTCTTAGATATCAAAGCTCATGGTAAGAATCTGTCTAGTTCTGAAAACTGCTTTACATCTTTGCATATACCTGTGTTCATTTCTATTTCTGTCTGCTTTCTGTTTATCAGCTTAATGCTTATAAATGTCTTGCTCACTCTGCTTGATTTGCCTGTCAGATATCAGTGATGGGTAACAAATCTGACAAAAATACTGGAAATACTCATTAGATATCTGTTTAGGAAAGAACACATTAAATATGACCCATTTTATCAGCTCACTGTGCACCATTTTTGGCACGGGATAACCCTATCTGTATTGACTGACTGGTACATAATGCGTGATGTCAGTTTTTTTTTCTTGTAGTTTATTCTCATGACGTATCAGAAATCATGATATCTAACCATTAGTAGCTGTCACAGAGAAAATCTTTTGTAAGTGTTGACTATAAAACCAAAATAATGAACAGTCTAAAGGGATAAGAAGGTTGTAGAAACGCATAGGTCAGTAGCTCCTATACAATTTAAATTATTAATTACTGAAATTTATGATGATCTGCTGTCTGTCCAGTTGTATTCTATGTTAATCAAGTTTGTTAGCTTTGTCCATTACCACTGTTAGGCAGAATTTTATAGTAACCAGCACTACCCAGCAGCTGGAGTAGGGAGAGGGAAGTCTGAAAGGGCTTCCTTCTGGTGACAAGAGCTTTTTCAGTTGACAGTCAAGACACAAAGAAGTTGTTGCCCTTATTGTTAGTGCTGTATCTAATGTATTAGGCCAGCATCATGTTTTTCTGTTTTTCTGTGTTGGAGGAATAAGGTCCACATGGTCAGGTTTGGATCCTGAAGCCACTGCTTGTCAGTCTACAGGATCTCTGGTCAGCTGCCAAAAGTTGATCTGGATTCACTAATGTGACAAGATGATATCACTGGCAGAGGCTCTTGTGCGTGCTTCTCCCCTGTCTGAGGCTGAAGAGAAGAGCAGTAGAAAACAGGCAGCCCTGAGTCTAAAATCCACTCTGCTGTACCACCGTGCTGCAAAGTTTGGCTTGTAGGTACTGGGATAGAAACAGGAGATAATTTCAAGCAGTTTCACTACAGAATAAAGACGTGACCTCCTATTACAAGTTATTATTTTCTATTAAAGTGATTCATTTTACCCTCAAGCAGATCAAAATCAGAATAAATACAATAAAATCTGTTCAAAATTTTACCTCTATACTACGGAAATAATAATGAAGGTGAAGTCGAAAGCAAGTATGAAAGAGCTAATTATTAAAACTTGCTTTTTGATGTATTTTTTTTTTAGATAGGTGGTTCTGCTCTGTTGCTTTCTAAGAATGGAACTCTGTGGTCTTCTCTTTTAATGTTATTCCCACAGGTCCTAGTTCTGTAGGGATGGACTTCTCTTTACATGCATATGACCATGTCTATGGAATACCACAACACACAGAAGGACTTCTTCTCAAAAACACCAGGTAAAAGTAGTGGATTGCTACTGAAAGCAGTATCATTTTCATAGAGAAGAGCTGTAACATTGTCTTTATAATTTAATGCAGGCAACAGCTTGAGATATGTATATCATATAGTGTATATTTTAGTTTAATGATACAGCAAATTGAATCATAGCCCCTGTCCATGTGAAGTAAGTTGTTTTGCTTTCTCTTCCCACTGTGCAGTTTCATGAATGACCCTTTCTGTTCTCTCTCCATCTTTCATGCTTTTTTTCTTTTTTTCTGAATTGCAGGACTGGTCATGTTTAAGCATAACTCTATAGAAGCTCTAAGGAAGAGTTCAGAATTCATATTTTAGGATTTGGAGCAAACAAACAGTAGTCTCACTGGCAGCAAAAATGTTGTTTGATTCAGATAGCTAAAGCAAAGAAGCAAAGAAGCAGTAATCTAAGCTCTCCACATTTCATCTCTGTGGCTAAACTAAAGACCTTAGTACAGTGTGTTCACTCATTTTAGTGGAATGTCAATAGAGCTAAAATTGGCCTGGTACAGGATGCTTACGTATAACAAACACATCTGTTTGTTTGTCCTAGTGATGGTGATGCCTACCGGCTTTATAATTTGGATATCTTCAGCCACAAGATACATGACAAAATAGGCATTTATGGTTCTGTGCCCCTTCTCTTAGCACACAAGCCTAACAGAACTACAGGGATCTTCTGGCTGAATTCTTCAGAAACGCTGGTGGATATTAGTACAAAGGCAGTAGCTGAGGTGAGAGTTGCTCACTTTCTTCAGGATTTAATAATGAAATAAAACACTCCAGGGCAGGGCCAATAGGAACATAACACTGTTACTGGAGAGTTATCTTCTGCTCCCTAATGAATAATTGTCAGTATCTTCCTCATGTCCTCCTATGGCTAACTGTTTTTCTAGTTTGTATAAGCAGTGTGCAAGGTAAAGGATTTGTGAAGGATATGTAAAAAACATTCTGTGTGTATTCCTAATACCTGCCAAGAATGTGTTAATGAATTTTGTGGGTTTCCATCTTCACTCCTTCATTGAACAAAATTTTGATAGAAAGATACTCACTTTTACCTTGGTTTGCTTCAAAGCATGGGCTGTCTGGATCTGCTGCAGACACTGCTAAGCAGAGAGCAGTGCCTCTAACTGATGTGCGCTGGATGTCAGAAAGTGGGATCATTGATGTTTTCCTTCTGATGGGACCCACTGCATTTGATATCTTCAAGCAGTTTGCACAACTGACAGGTACTCACATAATTGGAGTCTGTAAGGCACGCTTACCTGGGAGATTCTCTGAGGAGCATGCTGTACCCAAGAGTGGGTTAATATTTACCTAGCCCATTGTGTGCAAGAGGCAAATTGTTCCCAAATTGCCATTGGTAGAGCAAAGGCTGGTGCTTTGCGAAGACAGACTTTCATTCTTGTTTTCCCTAGCATTTGCAGCTGGTCAAACTTGGTCCTAAGGGAGAAGTCAGCGTAATCACATCAGAAACTGCTTCCTTAGGTGAAGAGAGGAGACACAGAGGGCTAGAACTGCCAGTCTCTATCAAGACAGGCCACCTTATAATGAGGAAAGGCAGAAGTTAAAAAGTAGTGTATCCTGGAGAGCAAAGAAGATAGGTAACTGTCCCGTGTGTCCATTAGGGAGGGGAGAAGAGATGGCATGCAGATCTGGGAAAGGAAAGAACCAAGAGACACAGTAATAGACTAAACAATGGAGGCAAGAGGACTAACATTTTATGAAAGCAGAATTCTTTACAAACTAAAGAGAATTAAAAGCACAGAAACATCCCTGGTAGTTCCTTAGTCTATTAGCAATGACTGTCTCCTGCACAGATGTTATGGAATGTGGTTCAGCTGCACAGAAGTAGGAAGGTAGCCAGATGGCAAGAGGATCTAGCTAAGCAGATGTGCATGCTCAGGGAAGTTTCCCAGCTCCCTTTTGCTGTATGTGTACATACCTACATGTTTCCTAATTTAAAAAAAACCTAAGAATTACCGTCCCATGGTTCTCCTTGTACTGGAGCACCTGTGGGCCTGTTTACACTACTCAAGTCCAAGCAGTCACAGGAGTTGCATTCTTACTGATTAAAATCTGTTTCATTGTTTTCATTAATAACAGTTTCTCTAATCTAGAACATTTTTGCATTAAAAAAAAAAAATGAACTATGTTGGTTACTGGGTAACACTTCAGTGTCCTAGAACAGCAAGTTCTGTCTCAGTCTTGTATTATCATTACAGCCCTCTGCTCTTTCTGCCTTTTGAGCTCATCATGTTTGTTATTTCACAGGTTCGGTCACTTTGGCATGGAGAATGTGCTCTAGACTCAGCCTAGGCCAGTGCCCCATAACTCCAGACAGATACATCTTAATCCTGTTAACTTTATTGGAGTTAACTTTATCATGTTAACTTTATCTAGATAAAAACCTGAAGGGCATTAACAGTGTTATCTTCATTCATATACTCTTCTAGGCACTCAAGCCCTGCCCCCTCTTTTTTCTCTGGGCTACCATCAGTGCCGGTGGAATTATGAGGATGAGCAGGATGTCAAGGCAGTAGATGCTGGCTTTGATGAACATGACATTCCTTATGATGTGATATGGCTGGACATAGAGCACACAGATGGCAAGAGGTATTTTACTTGGGACAAAAAGAAATTTCAGAACCCCAAAAAGATGCAAGAACATCTCAGGAAGAAAAAACGCAAGGTAAATAATATAGCAGGAAGAAAGAAATAGTTCTTTTGTCTTGTTTAATTCAGCTCCTCAAGCTGTTTTGTTATTTCATAGTTTATTCTCTACCCTGACCATCAGGCTAAGTCTGACCTAAGTGAAGCTCCATCTACAGAAGCAACCTACTGCTGTTCTTAATGGGCGCAGTGGAAAATTTTTCCACCTAACATTAGCTTTCACCATTGGAAGCTGCTACCCTTGCCTCAGCTTTCCTCTGTATTGATAATACTTCTTACTTTCTGCTTACAGTAACTGGAATTTGGCCTTTATGTTGATACCATAACCCAAATATTTTTTCCTTCTGGTTAAGTCCTGCTATGATGTACAGTCTGATAGCTTAGTTAGTCTTTATTTCTGCTTTTAAAGCTTAAATATTTTTTTTTTAATTATAGAGGTATTAAAAAGTAGACAGTCAATACCTAAAATTTGTAGAATTGATTACCCACAGTCAATGAACAGGGGCCTGTTGAAATCATCATAAACTTCTGTTGCTGCTGTATGCTATACAAACTATTTTATTTTGGGATCTTATTTCAGAAGGACAAGAGGAGTTCATGCGCTCATTGTAAATTCAGCTACCATACATAAGTCTAGCACAGAATATACAAGAACTGGTAAATGCTTTCTAAAATTAGTGATACAGCTACCTTCTTTATCTGAAATGAAATCAGTATCTGCCTTTTATCAAAAGTGAGGTCTTACTGGTTTCTTAATTACAGTTGATGGTAATCATGCATTTTATTTTCTCATTCTGGCAGCTTGTCGTCATTGTAGATCCCCACATTAAAGTTGATCCCATGTATACCCTGTATTCACAGGCAAAGGACAAGGGATATTTTGTGAAAGACAGAAATGGGAAAGATTTTGAGGGCATCTGTTGGCCAGGTAAAAAAAACACTCTGTCTTGACACTTCAAGCTGTTTATTTGAAAAACATCAAGGAGTAATGTAATTGGAGCCCATGGAAGTGGAATTAAATTCATACATTCCATGCATTTTTTATAAATATTCATAATTTTGTCTGCTTTGTGGTTTCTTTGGTACCGTCATGTTTTGATTGCCTCAGCTGTACAACTTCCTTCATTATGTCTATTGGATCTGCAGATAGTCCCAGTGACTAAGAACTAAAAAAGTTGCATTTGTCAATCAGAGGAGCCATCTATCTTCCCTACTTGTCTTGAATAACAGAAATCCAGTCACAGCCTACTGCAGTGAGCACCCCTTGAGTAGTCTGGATGAAATTAAGTGAAGATTTGATTCAATCATAATTCAGTGATTTGAGGTGTTATTTTCATGAGGAGATCTCATTGTGGGGAGGCAAAGGAGGTTGTCCTTCTTTACAGTCAGAAAGCCCAGATTCCTGGCAAAGGAATGAATATTGGAAAAATCAAGGATATATTGTAACTTCTAGCAGCATAGTAGGATGTAGTTATTCAGCTTCTCAGGAACACTTTCCTGTTTGAGGTTAAAATACCAGGGATGCTGTCTCTCTCTGGTTTCTTGTTCATATCTGAACATATTTCTAACTGCTGTCAGTCACCCTTAAATGCTGCTGAGCTTCAGACCTCCAGAATTTATGTGTGTTGGTCTGCAGAACATGGCAAGTGCTGTACTGAGTTCCAAGTGAGCCTGGAATTTCCTCTTGAGCTTTTGTCTCAGAAACAATAACAACTACATTATCACTGCCTACTGAAAGCATACTAGCCTGCTGTATTTAGGTGCAAAGACAATTCATGCTTGCTCTGAAAGTCAGGTAAATAATTGGGATCTCCCACATCCACAGGTTCCTCCTGTTACTTGGATTTCACCAATCCTGAAGTGCGAAAATGGTACGCAGATCAATTTGCCTTCAAAACATACAAGGTTTGTATTTATTTGCTATGATCTACATATCCCAGGACGCCTGAAAATGGAGGAAAGAGAGAAGATGAACTGCTGGCTAAAGAAGTTGTTGGCTTTTGTAGCTCTATTTTCATATAGATATATATCATATAAATATCTTGATACACTGAAGTACCATAGAAGGATTTTCTCCATGGGCTTGTCTACCCTAAGAAAGCTGGAACCCATATGCCTCCAGTGAACCTGCTAACGTAGTTGCAACAGCAGGATGGACAAACTGCAGGCATTTTTGCAACTCATAATCTAACACAGATGCTGCAGTTCTAGCTTTTACTATCATGATAGCACAGGAGGAGAGACGTGGGAGTGCTGTTTCATAGCTCATGGTCACTTCACCCTGACCTTCCTTTCAGCACTCCTGCCTAGTGCTGAAAGTATCTGGGTGAACACTGCTGGACACCTCCAGTTCTACCTGTCCTGCCTTGAAGTTCTGCTTTGCAGTAGGGCTGTTGAAACTATTCCCTTAGTAGACATGCAGTAGACATTTCCCTTGCTGCTTTTCCTCTCCAGTTCTTCTTTTCTGGTTTTTGATTTTTTCCTCATGGCTATTTCATACTTCTCTTTTCCCTGCCTCTTTTCCCTCGCCAGAAGGCAGGAATAGCAAGTATCTACTGAGTTTTCTCAGAATTGCAAAAATCAAGTGGGCTTGTAGGCTGCCATCCTGACCAGAAGGGCCACCAAGAGAGATGAGATGAATGACTGGCAGCTTTCACGTGACCACAGGAGCATATGTCTTGCTTTGTTGCTGCTGTTTCTACTCGTAACCCTGACTGGTCTGACACCCCCTAAAGACAAGCATACTAAGTTACAGCAATGACTCTTTTATGTACTAATTGCAACCCTGTGTCATAGGGATCCACTAATATCCTCTTTGTATGGAATGACATGAATGAGCCTTCAGTCTTCAAAGGGGCAGAGCTAACCATGCAGAAAGATGCTGTGCACTACAACAACTGGGAGCATCGCGAAGTACACAACCTCTATGGATTCTACCAGGTAGAGTATCTAAAAACAAAAACCAGCAGTTATTTTCATGGAGTCTGTCTAATGTGATAATTTCTACAGTGGTAGGTGTTCTGTAACCTCCACAAAGGACTGAAACTCGGTCATACTGGATACTGCTATATTTAAAGTAAACTCTGTGATTGGTCACAAGAAAATGTGACAACATCTGTGCCTTTCTGCCATAAAAATGTAAATTACATTGGCTGTGACTGCACAAGATTTATTCTTTTTTAAGTATATTCTAATATGAAAGTGTTGCTTTAATAATAGGCATAATTTCTGGGTACAGATTTCTTAATTTTCCCAACTTGGAAAGGCTAATAAGGCAGTGTAGCAAATTTGCTAATTATAGACTTTGTCTTCCTGACCATTATATTCATAATTTTCAGCAAATGGCAACTGCAGAAGGACTCATCAAACGGTCTTCAGGGAAAGAGAGACCATTTGTCCTCACACGATCTTTCTTTGCTGGATCACAGAAATATGGTAAGTAAGAATTAGCTGGACCCCTTCCATGCTGCTTTGTTCTGTTAATTTTGGTGTGTAGTAGTTAGGTCAAGAGAGGACAGAAACTGGCTAAGAAATACTGACATGGTGAGCTCATAAATGTTGAAGCAATTAAAAAAATCAGGAAAGGCTCTCAAATTATGTACAAGTTAAAGGCAGAATGACAACCTGTGTCCTGTGACGAACCACTACCTGCATTTATTGCATATTTCAGGAACATGCATGTATAAACAAAAAAAGTTACAATCAACAGCAGTTAACCAGTAGTTCATGACCATTCCTGTCTTCTTTCCTCAACTGTATATACCAAACTTTCCTGAAATTTGATATTTTCAGGGGCAGTGTGGACTGGAGACAACACAGCAGACTGGAGTTACTTAAAAATATCTATTCCAATGCTTCTCACCATCAGCATGGCAGGGATTTCATTCTGTGGAGGTAAGGTATTTAGCTGGAGCTGCTCACTATGCATAAATCACCGGTGCCACCAAGCTTGTATCCCAAGACAGACTTCAACACAGATGATGGAAAGCTCAAGAGGCCGTGCATTTTCAAGCAGTTTTACAGATTAGTCTGGTTTTAGAAGTCAGTAACCTGGCACTCACCAACATTTCTCACTACCTTTTATGCATTCCATCTGGAGCAGTGTCTTCAGGTAGTGTTCCACAGCATCACTGTGACAGTCCTCTGTCACTGGGGAAGGCACTCAGCCTCCAAAAGCTCTCTTGATACTTTCATTAAAGGATAACTTCTTAGGCCAATTTTTCACTTTTATTTGGACAAGCAGCTGCCCAGCAGCAGAATTGCAAAGCACCCTGTGAAATGCACGGATTTATACACTTGGAATGTTTGTTAGAGGAGAACTTCAAATTTAATAGAATCGTTTCCCAAACTGTGTATTTTTATTTGTCTGCGCAATATCTAGCTGATGTGGGAGGGTTTATTGGAGATCCAGAACCAGAATTACTTGTTCGCTGGTATCAGGCTGGAGCCTACCAGCCCTTCTTCAGAGGTCATTCTAACATGGAGAGCAAACGGCGAGAACCGTGGCTCTTTGGGGAGAAGAACACCCAGATCATCAGGGAAGCCATTAGAGCACGCTACGTCCTTCTGCCATACTTATACACACTGTTCTATCGGGCACACACAGCGGCTGAACCAGTTATGAGGTAAGAGCATAAGTCAGAAGGTTTAGTGATCATCTTCGAGAAGTTACTTGGAGGAGGGAAGTTAAATGACTGTCTCTTACGTTTGTATCTACTTATTTAAATATTGAAGAAACACAAAAATTACTAAGTTCTGTTTTCATGCATTCTGCAAGATCTGGTAGGGTTCTCAGAGGAAAATGATGGGGTTTGGGTTTTTTTGCAAGTGATGCCTGGAATACATTACTTCTGTAAACACTGTACAGTCTTTAAGCATATTTTAAATTATTATGGACTCCAATCACCTTGTCATGATACTGAACATTATACAGTATTACAGCTCACACTTTAAAAAAGTGCTTAATGGAATCAGAACTTGCTGACCTAAAAATGTAAAGACCATTTTGCACCTTACGAAAATACTTGTTACAGCTGAATTGATACTGTTGTGTAAGCTTATTTCATATTGATAATTTGATTGTTTCTCCACAGTGTTTCTTAGAATTTTTCTTTTAGTAGAGAATCTAATAATTTAGAACAGAAATTAAATTAGGAAATAAGGTTTTGTTCTTTTGCTCTCTAACCTCTAAGAAAGTGCCTCAGTGGAACTGAATGCAACAATCTTTTCAGCAAGAAATGAACTTCAGTTATCTTTCTTGTATCATTGTGTCTTTGTAGTTGCCCTAGAACTTCCTTTTTGCACTCATTTACATATAGTTATGCAAATACAGTACATCTCCTAAGTTTTAAAAACATGAAGGTCTTTTCATAAGGACTGAGTGGCTGGAGTTTTGAAGATGATGATCTGCATTACAGACATAGTGTGAGCATCTGTCTGCTTATAGGCATAGATGGCCCTGTTGTATGTACTGACATTAGGTAGTGGGTTTCTGTCTTGAAATCAAGCATATGATGACATCTGCACTGCCCACAAAGTTAAATAAAGGTTCAGTTTTGTTAAATTTGCTGCAGTAGGTACAGAATTAGAGAGGAAGCATGGTATTTGTCTCACTGAGATAAGCAGAATGGAAAATGTGTCTCATTAGCAAGCGCATGTACAGCAGAGCTGCAGTGAACATGTGGATGCTTATGACTGAGCAAGTAACCCAGGCTTTTAATGTAAGGAAACCCATACTCTGTCTCTGAATGAGCTATTATTTTTAAATCTCTCAAACTTTAAATATACAACTCCTGTTCTGTAAGCAGATGGTTATTACACTATGTTTTCCTGGGACAGACTGAAAACAAACTTCTGGTGCAGGTTGTTCAGTTGTGACGAAGAGGAGACATGCTATCAAAGCAGCAGCAAGTTGCTGAGAATAGGAAGGACTGCAGGGACTAGCTCATCAGGTGTCAGCATACCTGGTACACTGATAGAAAGGCTCATAAGTCTCTCCTTTGCTAGAAGGAAGATAAGTGCAGTCAAGTTTGGAAGGAAGAAAGTAGGAAGGAAGGAAATGAGGCTACAGGAAACCAAACCATAGGTACATTGGAGTGTTTAACCCATATTGTACTGGGAACTCTCATTGGGAACTGGAAAGGTGTATTTTAAGGCACCAAAGAGGATCTTGTCCTATCTTCAGTTCTTGATAGTTGTATCTTGTAAAGAGAGGGGGGAAAAGGGGGCCTGAAAATGCCAGAAGGCCTTGGAACAGTTTAGCAGGAGAGGAGAAACTAACTGAATCCCACTATCTTTCTTTCTACAGGCCCCTCTGGATAGAGTTTCCAGGGGACATAGAAACTTTTGGTGTGGAAAATGAGTACATGCTGGGTAAGCAGGTGTCTTCTCATTCTCTGGAATCTGAGTTAAATTTTGAGCTGAGATAGTGTTGCACAATGAAAAGAAGACTTGAAAACTTTACCCAAGGCTTTTATATTGTAACTGAATATAGAAGCTGAGACCTCTTTAAGGGACCCAGTTTTAACAGCTCATTGAAAATAGGGGTCACATGAGATGCAAAAACTGAGTTCAGTGTCACTGGTGACTTTGGAAAAAACGTGGTCATTTTTGACTTAAAACATGGTCATTTTTGACCTAAAACATGGAAGTTCCCTGTAGCAGCTAAACCAGTCTGCTTCAGAAATGACAGTAGTAAACAACGACCATTCAAAGCTGGTTGGTTTTTACTCTGATATAGCTGACTGCTGAAGTCAGTTTTCTCAGAAATTAAACTTAAGAGATAAATGTGATTGTGTAAAGCATATTCAGTCTACAGGGGAAGAGAGAATGGGAGGAGAATGGTGCATTTCAGTTTCTTTTGTTACCCCTGGGCTCAAGAGTGCCTTCTAATGGCTTTCAAATTAAGGGACATTCACTTCCTAAGCAAAAGTCTGACCAAGGTAGGCAGCAAAGCTAAGTGTGGTGAAGCAGAGCATTTCAGAGGACTCTGGGAGTTCAACTTGCATTGCCAGGGGGCAAGGAGGGAAGAAGTTCATCAAACTGTAGTCTATTAATGTATTTTGTTAAGGAGTAAAGAACCACCATCCACAGCTCTGTAAGCGTATACAGAATTATTTTAGGGTTTTTACAAAGATATTCCTGTGCTCCACTTTTTTGATTAAAAAAGCTTATTTTTTTGTTCAACCAAAGAGCAAAGAGGCAGTCATCTCTCAGACTATGAGGGACTCAGAAGTGTCCTAAGCTGAGGGTATACAGTGCAGCTCCATCCTAGTGCCATGACAGCAAGACACAAGCAGCCATCAGCTCACTACACAACTTTTTTTCCAGTAGAAAGGGAACCTAAGCATATGGTGTGCCCAGGATCCTAAAATGGGCATGGAAGGCTGACAACTACAGAGCCCACAGGTTCTGCTCTGATGAGATGCAGCCTTGAGGATCACAACATGTTAATGTTTTTCTCCAGGAAATGCTTTGTTGGTGCATCCAGTCACGGAGAAAGAGGCCAAAGCAGTGAGTGTTCTGCTTCCAGGATCGCGGGAGGTGAGGATGAACATATGTATAGTAACCTTCCAGCTCCCCATCAGATAACTCCTGAGCACTGCTGCTGTGCCAAGTGCCAGATGGCCATTCTATGCCACTTTGCACCTTCCTTGCATCTCAATACCTTGCATCTCAATGCAACTTCCATCTCAGTACTTTCTATCTCAGTACCTTCCATCTCAATACCTTGCATGCTTGGCTCACAGTACATTTACTTTCTTGCTTTTCCAAGAGCTGCTGCACAAATCTTATGTGTCGTATATTTTAAATCTCCCCTCAAGGCTTGTCACTTCTTATAGAACATCAAAAAAACAGATTCAGTAAATTGTTAATTCCCTTTTCTTTCACATATTTCTTCTTGGGTTAAACTTCTCTTTTATGCGCAAGAAAAGGGGTCTTTGAAGAAAGATCATAAGGAAATCAGAGGGAAGGTGTACCGGGGGAAAATTATAACAAGGAAATACAAGCCTCAGTATCCTGGGACATGCACAGCAAAGACTTTGACACGTAGAGAGATCACTTCCTCTCCGAAGTTTATCCACAAGACGGCACTGTGATCCACTGCTACAAAGAGCAGGTTGGCTACAGCAGCTGAGAGGTGGAAGGGAAAGAATTTGGCAAAATAGTTCCGAAGGGAAAGCCTGAGACTAGGGAGGAATGAGAGGAAAGACAGCAGCAATACAGAGCCTTGTGACTCCACTGATGCATCAGAGGATGCTTAGAATTCATCCCAATGTAAGAAGAACAGCCTAAGCCTTCTAAAACAAGTATTTTTATCAAGATCTCTGTGGGAATTGGATGCCTGGCACACTTGAAGCAGTTGACCATGCTAGCAAGTGTGGTGCATAGAAAATTTCAGATGTAGCTCTTTTTTGTGACGTGTTATCAGCAACTTTATTGTTAATTTTCAATATAAATATGCTTCTTCTGGTTGTTAGGAGTAGTGACAGTAAGGTTAAGCAGAAGAGTAACTGCATCTGCAGAGGGAACAGATCTTGCCGTGTATGTCATGCTCATTCTTTTTTCATTTTTCCTAGATTTGGTATGATTTCAGGAAATTTAAACGGGTGGAAGATCTGGGCACTCTGAAGATCTCAGTAACACTGGAGAACGTATGTTTGTATTTTAAAATACTACTTTCACTGAGCAGAAAAAACCCAAACCAAACAAATAGGCTTTTGTTTTGTCAACATTCAAAATCAGAAAAGCCTTTTCAGTTTCCTTGTAGGAATGTAATCTAAAATAGCTTTTGTAGAGAAGAAAAGTCCCATCTCCTTTGTTGTTAGATGGAACACTAATGTGTCCTGGTGGTATAGAAAAGTGAGATGATATAAGGGTGACTTCTCCAAGCAAAGATATTTCACTTGTACACATCAGGAAGATTACTACTATTCCCATTGTTAGTTGAATAGGTTTCTTTATGTACTTGTGGTAAAAGTTCATTTCTGAGCTTTGATAAGAGCCAGCTTCAGTTATCCTTGTTCCAAGCTAAAATTCTGTGATCAGAGAACAAGAACCATTCTACCCTGGCTTTATTTCTTGCAGATTCCTGTATTCCAGCGGGGGGGTACTGTGATACCTCTGAAGACCACAGCTGGAAAATCTACTGAATGGATGATAGGTACTTCTTATGAACTCCACGTGGCTCTGGACACAGAGGTACTTGGAGATGATGTTCTTTTTACAAAGTTCTCTTTTACTCCATGTGACCTTTTTAGGTCCTTGCTGTCTGTTTCATCAGCACAATGATATATAACTTTGTATGCCAAATGGTTCTCCTCCACTTCTACTTGGAGAGGCCTCACCTCCCCACCACCATTCCCTCAAAGTGAAACTGAGTATAGCAGAAGCAGAGCATATTTCTGACCTTTCTCAGCCCTCCTCTAGTCCATTGGAGGAAGGAGCAGAGAATGAGCAGGCCACAGACTTCCCCTTGCACACAGACAGAGCTTCCCACAACTATCTCTTCTGATAAATGAGTTGACACCTGGCACCCACATCAGTTTACAAAACCAGGATGTCCAAGTCTTCAAGCACTCTCAGAGCTGGACTCCCTGAGCCTTATGGGGATACAAGTAGCTAAAGAAAAATAAACATACGTGCTTCGATATGAAGCATAACATAATGAAACAGTTTTAGTCTTGTTTCCCAGCACTAGAAGCTGCTGTTGATTTGTAATCCATCTGGTGTGTTTCACAGGCTTGTGCAGTAGGTGAGCTCTACATAGATGATGGACATTCATTTCAATATCTCCACAAGAAGCAGTTCCTGTATCGGAAATTCACTTTCCACAAGAACATTCTTTCTTCCAGGTAACAGCAATTATGGACAAAAGCCACCAACACAGTGTCATTGGAAATGCCCCTTATGAGACCTTCTTACAAAAATATTAGTCTCATAAATTGCCTAGTAAAGTCCCAGCACATGCAGAATCTGTCATAAAACTGCAGAGGTAAACCATGCTATGCGTAAGTCTAAGGGCAGCAACACATGAAACATTGGTCTCTTCCAACTTGAGATATTCAGTGTGGAAACCACAGACACCATTACACATAGTCTCCAAAAGTCACCAACAAATGCACCATATAGAATCATAGAATCATAGAATAGTTAGGGTTGGAAAGGACCTTAAGATCATCTAATTCCAACCCCCCTGCCATG
>JAOEHY010029455.1:0-43650 GCA_025447955.1 Psilopsiagon aurifrons | reverse complement strand
GGAAGGGAAGGGAAGGGAAGGGAAGGGAAGGGAAGGGAAGGGAAGGGAAGGGAAGGGAAGGGAAGGGAAGGGAGCTGCATACACCTGGCTTTAACAAAAACCCACTCCTTTATCTACCCCAAAGGGACCAGCCTTCTCCTGGAGGGAACAGTGGGAAACCAGTAAAACCAGTATCTCGGCTGTACCAGTTGACACACAGCGGAGATCTGTTCCATCCCTGTCTGCGATCTGAGCAGGGAGAGATTCCCCTGCTCCTCCTCCCACCATAAACCAAAGCAGTGAGGGATTGGGCTCCCATGTGCTGGGGATACCCCATTCCATGCTCCTCTTGCTCTGCAGGCTACAAACACACAGCAACATCTTCACGCAATCCCTTCTCCTGGAGGCTTCTCCTGCCTGCTGAGTGACAGTCCGGCTCCTCCAGGGCCTCAGAAAGCTCAGCCAGAGGTTAGCAGCCACTCTGGCTCTCATGAGCCATCAGTCCCATCCAGCAGATACAGCTCCCCTTGATAACAAGACCTGCCAGAAGCGAGCCTCCAGTTTTTCCACCTTTTTGAAGTGCAGTCAGTGAAGTTTTGCAGAACTTTGTCTTTCTGCCAAAGTAACCAACTTCCAGCTCCAGCCTTCATCTTCCCTCCTTTTCCCCGACCTCCTTCCCCCACTCCACCTTCCCTCTTCCTCCTTGCTCCTCCATGGGGCTCCGTGATAGAGAAGCTTGGCGGGGGGACACACAGGGATGAGGGGGTGATGTCATGTGGTTTTGGCCCTGCAGAGGAGGAGACAAGGGTTAGACGCGTCTGCCCCTGCCCAGCCTGGCGCCGGGAGCAACTGGGAGCCTTCCTTTCGCAGCCGCCTCTGCGCCTTATCAGGAGCAGGATGACATCTCCGGGACAGGCTGCCGGGCTTGCAAGGGGAAGGAGGTGGGGAGCCCCTGAATGGTGCCTTGTGAAGAGCATGCACTGCTGGGCGTGATCATGGCTATGTGTGCTCGCTGGCCCGAGCTGCAGGGGGAAACAGCTCCCAGCAGGACGGAGCCGGCTATCAGCCGCTGCGCAGAAGAAAGTGGCTCTGTGTGGAAGCCCAGCCAAGCAAGGGCAAAGCTCTTGCCCACCTCCACTCCATTAGGAGAGTTTAACTTCTCATATTCCAGGCAGGCAACATGGAAAACCCTGCAAAGGGTTAAAAGCTCCCCTTTTCCATCAATGGAAGAGTCCAGGGAAAAGGGAGGGAAGTGAATCCATCTGCCCCATACCGACAGCTTGGGGTCAGGACTGATCCCCAGCAGGGCTGGGTACAAATGTGCCATCAAAATGGTTTTGAGATGGAGCATCAGGGCCTCCTCTAAATGTTTTTTGCCATTTTTTCCCAACTTGGAATAGGTAAATGTCATTCTCCATAAAACAGCAATAGCCTCCAACTCCCTAATGCCCCCCCTTCTTTTCCTCTCTCCCCCAGAAACACTGTTTGATCAGAAGAGTATGAAATATTTTTAGTCAACCCCAGAACAAACTGTTCTTCCTATCTTCTACATCACAGCCTTCAGGAGGGAAAAGGTCTGTGCGATGTGGGCACTGCAGCCCAAGAAGAGCGATGGCTCCCTATAGCAGTGGTGCTTTAATATATTTTATGTTATTGATTCATGTTACAAAGAATATTTTTTCCCTCACACTGATGGATTATCTCCCTCACACCCCAACTTGGAGGGCAGTGCTCTAGAGGAAAATAGAGATTTTGGGGAGAGGAACTACAGCCTCCAAGGCATGGGGCACAAATCTAAACAAAGACTGGTTCTTTTTCCAGCCAAAAAGCTTGTAAAACTACTGATGTTTTGCTTGGAATAAATAAGATTTTCTGCAAAAATCATTCTCAGTTGTGATTACAGTGAGAAAAAAGATACTGAAACACTACGAGCTCTGTAAAATCAGGGTCACTTTCAGTGTCTTTCACACCTAAGCCGTTTCAGAAGAGTCAAGCCCTTGCATTGGGTAAGCAATTTGAACATCTACAGAGCAAAAGTCTCCATCTCCTTCGCCTCCACGGTGCCCATGAGAGCCAGAGGAACAGGTCCTGTGCAGCAAGAAATCATGTCTTACAAGGGTTTTCTTATCTCTGTGGATGGCAAAGGGAGTCCAGGGCAATCCACCACCGTGGAGACACTTCTGTCAGCCCAGTAGACCTCTGCCAGCAAAACCTTGGCACCTTTTCTACATCAATAAGTTGACGTCCTGTTTGTACACCCCTATAAGGGGACTAGGAAGAGATTCAGCCCCTGGGTCTGCCCTGTGCTGACCTCGGCTGTCCACATCAGAGCGGATGGCAGTCGGTCAGCCCCAACATCTCAGAGGCTGTGTAATAAAGTACATCTTTTTTTAGGCATAAATAAATGACTTCACCCTTCTGGTGAGGTGCTCTGGGCTCTTCCGTCAGCCGCATGTGGAAGAACAGCAGTGCTGGAGCAACACAGCCCCAATCTCCCCAAGGAGGGAGCACTGCCTAGTGAGGATGCTCCAAAACAAACTCCATGATGGGCACTGCTGGGCTGTTCCCTGGCATGCTGGTAAAGCCACCTGCAACCAAGAGCTTGTGGCTTTTGATTTAGAGACACCCCAGGATGAGAGACAATGGTGAAAAGCAGGGGAAAGGCTTTTCATGCAAATGAGGGAGGGTGAATGAACCCTGTCCCCTCTTCATCCTCCTCCCCAGGGTCACCTCCTGCAGGACCTTTCATCCAAGACCAGATCTCCGTGACTGGGATGGACACAAAAGCTGTCAGGAGGCTTTACTGTCCAGATCTTCATGCCGCTATCAGTGACTCCCACACACTGGAAGTGAGATATGTGTAACAACATGTTTTCCATCAGCAAGCTTATCGTGGCTGAGAAGAGGGGAAGGGGCTGGGGAAGATGATGTGGAGGATGGGGGAAGGAGAGGAGGTGTATGGGCAAAACCACCCATCCACTCCATCCTACACCCACCCCATGTTCCCCAAACCTATGAAAGAAGAGGGGAAAATGGGGTTTTGGAGGAGTGTGTTGGCAAAGTAATGGTATCAGACCTACAGCCTCCTGGCCCAGCAGAGACAGGCCTAAATTCCTTGGGTAAGATACAAAAACACTCTGCCTGAAAACACATCTCTCAATTCATATGGGTGTACATAGAAATGGAGAGACCTCTGCAAGGATGTTGGCTGGGCTTGCAAGAGCCCAAGGGGTATGACCCCTCCTTGGCGTCAGACTGATCCTTCCCAGCACTGGGGGAAGCTCCAGCCAGTAGGAAAGACACTGATACAGCAAACCCCTCAGCTGCATCAGACACAGAGCAACAGGGACCCCATCACTGTGGCTGCAGTTGGGAACCATGCATCGCATCTCGCTGGGGTTTTGCAGTGGTCACTTTAATCAGTTTGCAGCACATGCAATGGTAACACATCTCAGGGAGGCCTGCAGGACAGGGAGAAGAGCATACAGGTGTGATTTCAAGGGAATGTCCTCTGGAAACCCCTAGATTTATTCCAGGGTGGGCAAGTTCAAGTATATCCCAAGTTTGACATTAGTCCCTTTCCTCCCAGGTGCTGGGTTTCTGTTTGGCCCATAGCTGCCCTGTGAAGCAGTCACCTCAAATAAAACATGGTTCCTGGGATGAAAATAAAATAGGTCAAATAGCCTCTCTCACCAAGCTGCTGCTTGCAAGGAAAACCCAAGACAACACTGCCCTGGTTTTGATGCAGGGTGAGAAGCTTGGCAATCTATCTTGGTACCATGAGGATGTAATTGCCCAAAGGAACCACCTCTGAAAGCACAGAGGTGAAGCTGAGGTCCCCCTTGATGTCATGTGAATGGGTTTATCTCCCCAAAGAGGACAGTTACGGATTTGCCCATTAAGTGCATTATGGACTCTGCAGGCTGGTGTTTCCAAGGACTGGGCTGGGTGACAACACAGTCTCATAACACATGGTCAGGGCCAAGGGGAGGCCTATCTGAGCACCAGACAATCTGACACTGAGCACAGGAGAGGGGGAAAATACGCATGTTGTGTCTGCTCAGTGGTGTGATTGCTTCTGGTAGCTGGTGTGTGGCAGTGGCAGCTGTGATTAATGGGAGGCTTCACCATCAGCATGGTCACTCCCAGGCTGCCTGCTCCTTAGGGAGCTGCTATCTGCAGTGAGATGATGGTCTTCAAGCACAGTTCGTTAGCAGAGTCCCCTGGGGGTGGCTGACTGCGGTGGGTTAAACACAGGCTGAAAAGGGTCTCACATTCTGCGAGCTGGTGTGGTGGGGATGAACCAAGGTCCTGCTCAATGTAGGCAGAAGCAATTTTGGCTGGAGCTAATCCAGTTATCAGCACCCACAACAGCCCTGCCACTCACCAGAGTGGTGAAAACAAAGTGGTTTCACACATTGAAAGCCTTCAGAGTTCTTCCAGAGGCAGGCAGAGTCATCCCACAGACACTGCCAGCCCCCAGGCCACCAACTGGACTGTCCTGAGATAGACCTGCATGCTGAAGGATGTGTGGAGACCTCCTGTGACCTGATCATGGGACAGAGACAAGCGTGTTTCTCATGGATGAGCCTACAGCAGTAACGCTCTGATGAGAGCAGTGGTCATCCTTAGACCAATCAATGAGGTCTGTGAAGGGAAGTGGTGTTATAAGGCCAACAAATATCCTCCTGTACAGTGGGCAAGGAGAAGCTGCATTGGGTTCTTTTGTAGAAATTCTCTCTTATCTGTACATACGCAGAATGAATCCAGGTCAATGTTCTGCTGCCCTTGAGAACAGAAGACCAGATTGCCTTTTCACCACCCCGGCAACTGAAAGGGTGAGGACTTTTCTCTGGACTCCTAGGTGGTCTCCCAAACCTGACCCATCCAGCAGACAGGCGGACTGGCAGAGCTCAGAGACACCTCCAGTTGATTCCTTGCCCATTTCTTTGCTCTTCTCTGTCTTCACAGCTTGTAGGTCACCAAAGTGGAGAGAATCTGCTCTGGAGGGGTCGTATCTGCACCAGGGAAGGAAGGTGCTGGAGGCAAGGTCCCCACTGCTGGGGTCATGCACTAGATAACACAGGTGAAGCATGGACCAAGACACAAAGCACAAGGAACTAGGTACTAGATGGGAATATATTGGCCAGCGGCAGAGAACAAACTACCACACATCACCAGGAACAGAAAGATGCCAGTTCTCATGTATAGCAAAAAAGCAATTCCGCTTATTGGAAAAGATCCTATTTTTCACCCTGCCATGTTCATGTGTCTATGTGAGCTGTCACACTACCTAGCAGGCAGCTCTGTTTCCTCTGCCTGGGACTGTCCCTTGAGCTCAAGAGGTATCAGTGGACATCCAGAAGGCACCTAAAGTGATGGAGGGAGGACTTAGCAGACCTTTCCTTACTTCTTTTGTCTCCTTTCCTTTTCCTTGTAGGACAGATATGCTTGTTTTGAGGGGGGCAGGGAAGGTCCTCCATTAGCCAGGAAAACCTCACGTAAGAGATGGTAAAGCCAAGACATCCATGCACCACAAAGCCTTTTGAGAACCTGTCTTTGTGGGCCCATCCTGGTTCGGATCAGGCAATCACCCAGCAGGAGCTTATGGAGCTGCAGACCTAATTCCATAGCAGTGGGGTGGAACTAGATAAGCTTTAAGGTCCCTTCCAACTCAAACCATTCTGTGATTCTGCTAGTCCGTGATTTAGCCCTACTATAAGTAGACAGGCATAGCAAAACAAAATGTCTGCTTTCAAGGGGGTCTGGATGAGTGCATGCCCTGGACCAGAAACATGTCTTGTGCTGGATGCTGCTCACAGACAGTGACAGAACTGCTGAATCAAAAGCATCAGTGTTGCTTTTCTGGGCTGAGCCTGCCTGAGCCAGCAGCCCAGCACACAGGAGGTCAGTGAAGGCTTGCTGTGGGAAACAACCCTTACTGGCTCTTGTTCAGCCTAAGGATAGAGCTCTTCCTACAGCATGTGACCAGAAATATGGAGAGTTGGTCCTGAACAAGGGCCTCTGAACAGCTTTGGAAGCACTCCTGCCTCAGTTTACCCACCTGTAACATGGGGGCAAAGATAACTCTTCTCTCCCAAAATTGAATACTGGAGAGCAGCTCATGAAAATAAGAAGTAACTGAGGCTGGATGGAACCTCCTCCAGCTGGGAAACCTAGATCAGCTGCTTTTGGGAAGGCTGAAACAGGAGTTTTGGGGTGTCAAAAACCATTTATTAGATGTTTAAGAAATATCTTAGAATCATATCTTTATAATATCTTACAATAGTAAAGGCTATCTTGGGACATGGGGCGTTAGAGACATCCACCCTGAAGGAAGTGATTTTTGACTGACTGAAACCTCCCACAAAAATATCCTGTGACCTTTTGTAGGGTTTTTTTTAAACTTGTGCAACTTGAAAAGCAAAAGCATTCATCAAAAACAAAACCAAAATGCCCTCTGTAAAATACTGTAAAATAAAAGTCTTAAAAAGTGATTTTTAGCTCTTACCATGAAACTTTCCTTCTTGGGGATGTGCGGGGGGGTGAACCTGTTTCCCTTCCCACACTCCATCCCTGCAGAAGATGGAATGACGGGAGGTCAAGGAGCACCCAGGACCAGGGCATCTCAGATCCATCTGCAGGGGTCTCCACATGGCATGCTCCCGGAAGCCTGTGGGTAGAGAAGTGATTCTGAAGGGCCACTGGGTTAGGCGTACCCCCATCGCACCCATCTGTGTTCTAGGGAGAGTTACACCAAAATAGCCAAGATGGACTATTTTGGGTAAGCACCTGGACTGGAGTTTCATCCATGCAGGTGTAGGACAAAGGCTGCATCTTGTATAAACTATGCAAAAGGACAAGATTTCCATGCATGAAATGGAAAACATGAAAGTGAGACCTGCTCAGAGGTGATACCAACAGCATATGTCTGAGGGATCAGCAGGAAGGTGGTGGTGTCTGCAGAAATCACAGCACCATAGAACCATAGAACATCAGATTAGAAGGGACCTCAAGGACTGTCTGATCCAACCTTTCTTGGCAAAGCATGACCTAGGCTAAAAGCTCCCATCAGGAAATCAGTCAGGAAACACAGTTGTTATGTTCTACCAGAGTAAGATTAAATATCAGGACACCCTGAGACAGGACAGGCCCAGGGCATGGACACAAAACCTCTCTCTGATATGGTTCATCTCGGCAGGTTAGCAAGGTGTTGGGTTCACATCAAGTTCAGTCCCCAGGACACTCCCTCTCTAGGGCTGTCTATGCACAAGGCAGTGACTCGCTCTCACCACGATGGGAAGCCTGCCACTAACAGATTAATTAGCAGGGCTTCACAACAGCCTAATTCGCAGCTTCCCACAGGGCTGTGCTTGGAATTTCCCAGCCAAGTAGAACCCCATAGGTATGTGACAACCCCATGCTCACAGACCTGCTGGAGCATCCCCAGCTCCCACCTTACTGTGAGGCTGAGACCTGTTTGCTGACACAACAAGAAGGGTCTTTCTGGGCTGCCTTTGTCTTGGCAGCTTCCTTTGCTGTAGGAGAAGCCGTGATCTTCATTTCCCTCCTACCCTCCAATATTCCCCTATATTTCTCTTCCAGGATCTTTTCCTTATCTGCCACCACCTTCCTGTTTTTCTTCCTCACCAAGCACCCTCCAGCCTCCCTGGCTCCTGGACCATCGGCTCCTGTCGAAATGCTTCCTCCTCCTCTGGCTGATGTCCTATCCCAGTGATAGCCTCAAGCTTCCCAGGGGACAGCGGGCATCCCGCCCGGCCCCAGGGGAGGGAGGTGATGCTGACCCCACACCAAAGGAAACGGTGCTGGGAGGAAACAAAGGCACTGGGCTCCCAGAATATCTCCACAAAGGGTTACCCCAGGGGTGCAGAGATAAGCAGAAAAAGCCTCACTTTGTGGGGGAAGAGGAGGTCAGAGCTGTTCATCCAAAATGTTTGCATATCTTCTGGCATAAACATCAGTTTGGGCTTTCTCCGCATCCTTTTTGGAGTGGTGGCAATTGTTTCTTCAGCTTCTGCTCACCTTGGGACGTGCAGCTCAGCACCACTGCAGCAAGGAAGATGCTCAAAGCTATGGGGACACAAATGGGGGAACAACTGCTGAGACAGCAGTTCCCAGGAGGGGGTCCTCTCTTGTTTGGTGTTTGTTGTCTTGCCTGAGGACCTGTTCAGGGTCAGGACCAACTGTGCCTGATGCTGGAAAGACCTGGGGCTATCCCTTGCCCCTCAGGCAGGACATGTAGGCACTTGGTGCACACTCAGGGCCGTGGTGACATAGCCCATCCAGTGGGACTGCTGTCGGCCTTGTAAGGACTGCCATAGACGATGTCCAGCTTCACTGATGTCACTTCAGTGAGCCAGTCTCAGGAGCCCATGGCTCTTGCAAACACCAGCCCATAGTGTTTGTTGGCTACAAGTCCTTGGAGAAGCTGCAGATACTCCCTACACCGGAAGCATGCAATAAGACCCCATGGTGTTTTGTCAGACCTTAAATGCTGAGGTCCATCCCCTGGTAGGTGACCAGGTGCCTCAGCATGGTGGAGGCTGCAGCCAGCATCACCACCACCTCTTTCCACATCCCAGAGGCTCTCCATTTCAGGAATCTCCTGCAGCCAAGTGATGCAGGAACAGGAGCAAGGACCTGGGGGACAGCTTCTTGGCCCCCACTGCACAGGCATAGCTGGACATACCAACAGGACTGTGTACAAGAGCTGTGTGTTGGGACATCTGCCTCCCTTACCCAGGGAAAAGGGAACCTCATAGCTAAAGAAGGTTTGTTTCAACTTAACTGACCTTCTGCCTCATCAGCTGGGGAAAAACACCAGCTGCCAACTTCCTGTCCGAAACTCAAGACTTCTGTGAAGTCCCAGAATAGCATAATTTTACACTTAAGTCTCATTTTAAGTACACACATGTGACTCTGTTGTAATAAGAACAAAGCACACTTACTGTCTCAGAGCCAGCTCCATCCGCTCTTTCCAAGTCAAACCTGCTGCCTTCCTCACGCTATTTATCAGAATGATGGAGATGGTTGGAAAGCGCCTGGGGAGGCAGCGAAGGTGGAGGGACTTTGGAAATCAACCATGGGACAAAACCTGCAGCTGCCTCCATCCCGATGTGGCTGTTGCGAGATGCTCTCACGTGTCCCTAAGGGTAATTCCAGTGTAAAGCTGGGAGCCTGCTCATCATGTGTTGGATTATTCATGTTCTACAGATGATTTTAAAGCCTTTAGGATCCTTGTGCATGGCCAGCTGGGCTCATTGCCCCCGTGCTGGAGACCCACTTGCCTCACAAACCTTCACAATCTTCATCTCCCACTGGAGATTTCCAGGATGCACTGGCAACACTTTACCCAGGAGACGCTCCAAACCGCTTTGTCCTCCCCATGCCCCTCAGTGCTGTTCTTTTGAGCCCACGTGGATAGTTAGCCTTATATGGGAATTCTTACAGATGCAAGTGAGACTAGTGCATGTAAGTACCTAAAAAGAGATTCTGAACACCTCCAAGCTCTCCTTTGGCAGTGACACCAGAGAATAATGACACACAAAACCTTTCCAAAACCCCCACAGTGAGACATGACAACATGCAGCTGCCTTCTCCTCCCTTTTTGCATCCTTTGGTGGGTTGTGTCCCCAGCTGGAAGCCCATGCCAGCCAGGAGGTGCTTGCTCGAATCTCTCCAGCTGCAGATGTTGAGCAAGCTTTGCAGGTGGTTTTTGCTGTACACCACAGCATATGGACTCCTGTTGGGCAATCGGGCTTGCAGCAACAGAGGTTCAGTCATCTCTGCATGGAGATTTTGCGGTGCTCAGCTTCCTGTTCATTCCTGATGCACATACCCCTTGCATTTGGTCTCTGATGTGGCTTTTCTTTCTGCGCTGTGATGAAGCAGGACTCTGCAGTTTCTTTGTTTAGCTGCCAGCAGGCACTTCAAACACTCCCACCAGTCAATATTTGCTAAGTGCTGTGCAAGGAGGTTGTTTCCATCCTAAGCAGCTGACAATGGTGTCATTGGGCTAAGACTTGATTCAATCTCTCCTGAAGACACAGATAAGGATGCTGCAGCTCCGGAATATTATCACATCCTGATTCTCCACACCTTTGAAGTGGATCTGTCTTTCTTTTAGGGAGGGGCAGAAAGAGGAGGAGATAACCCAAGCCTGCTCTGTATGGACAGAGGGGACTGACCACATCTGGGGAGGGTTAGGGCTGAAGGTGAGGTGAAGCCTCCCTGTTCATCAATCCCCACTCCCTTGGACAGCTGATGCCGTGAGGGACTTTCCCCCATAGGAGTTTAAAATGAGGTGGGATAACCCAGCTCCCTAGAGGTATTCAGGATGGCAATTCCCAAACAGACGTGGCATAACGTGGTGGAAGCCTTCCTCAAGGAACGAGACCTCTTCAAAGTGATGGGCCAGGACCAGCTTACGCGATGTCTAGAACAGCAAGCTGCAGGAGCTGCTTGACTGCCTATTTCCTAGCTAAGGAAATATGCTCCACCCATCCCTTTGTAAAGCCTTCCCGGACCACGAGATGGCATCACAAAACAGCGCAGCCCGAACCAGACCGGTTTCCCCTCCGGTCTGGCCTCATCCCTCTAACCCAGAGGTCCTGAGTGGGATCCTATTGGGACGGATGGTGCAGTGTGAACCTTCTTACAAGGACGTCCCTTCTGCCCGTGGGAAATTCATCATTATCTTCTTCGTTCTGCACATTTTCCCTAAATATATTGAAATAAATGTGCTTCCAGTGTCCCCCGTCTCCTCAATAGGTCCATCTCAATAGAATGGCTTTTAAGTAGCCATCTCACCAGGTCCACAGTCTCTTGCCACTGACCCTCAGAAAACCTTCCCAGCACTCTGCCCTTCCTGCCCCAGGTCCTTAGGAATGACCCTGACTTCCAGTCCCACCAGTTCTCCTCCTATTTCTATTTCCCCCCTGAGGCTCATGTATAAACAAATCGGAGAACAGGGAAAAAAAGGGTTACCAGGAGAAAATGGGTCCCAGGTGGTTACTGGTCAAAGACCCTCTCACGTCACTGCGCGCTTGGCACTGTGCCTGAGGAGATAACCTTTCCCTGCAGCACCAAAAACCACCCTTTTCCAAAGGATCCTTGGAGGTTTCCCTTCCTGTTAGGAGTCAGCAACCCTTCTAGCTCTGCAGGCAGGCAAAGGGTGCAGGCAGTGTGGCTGTGTGGTTGCAGCAGGATTCTCCATGGGACAGGGCTGCTGCTTTTTCCACCTGGGCTCACCATGAGACAGAGCCTTTATGCCTCAGTTTCCCTTCTGAAAAGTGGACACTGATAATGGCTATGCAGAGAAACTGGTATCTCCCTGAACCTGAATTGTGCATGTACAAGACACAGCCTCCATCCCTATAGCAACATAAGAAGGACCTGGAGCTGCTGGAGCGAGTCCAGGGGAGGCCCTGAAGATGCTCCAAGGGCTGGAGCACCTCTGCTACAGAGACAGGCTGAGAGAGCTGGGTTTGTTCAGCCTGGAGAAGGCTCCATGGAGACCTTAGAGCAGTTTCCACTGCCTAAAGGGGCTGACAAGAAAGCTGGAAAGGGGCTTAAACACAGGCCTGTAGGTACAGGGCAAGTGGGAATGGCTTTAACCTGGCAGAGGGGAGATTGAGATGATGTCTTAGGCAGAAGTTCTTCCCTGTGAGGGTGCTGAGGCCCTGGCACAGGGTGCCCTGAGAAGCTGTGGCTGCCCCATCCCTGGCAGTGCTCAAGGCCAGGTTGGACAGGGCTTGGAGCAACCTGGTCTGGTGGAAGGTGTCCCTGCCCATGGCAGGAGTTGGAACTGGATGAGCTTTAAGGTTCCTTCCAACTGAAACTATTCTATGATTTCCGCTATCCCCAATTTGGAATACCAGAGCAAAATGTGGATTTCTGGTTGGTGCTTCCCTTAACCCCCCAACTGCTCTCAGGAGGCTGTCAGTGGCAATGCTCAGACTGGGAAGTGTCTCCTTCAGGAAAATCAGTTTCTTGAAATGGGCCAAGATATTCAACAATGGCTTTGTGAAAATGTAACTCCATCTGAGGGCAGGAGACTGTATCTGGTGCTGTATGACAACAGGATGTTTTTAAGGCAAGCAAAGGGGCTGACAAGAAAGCTGGAGAGGAGCTTTCGACAAGCCCCTGTAGGGACAGGACAAGGTGGAATGGCTTTAAACTGACAGAGGGGATCTTAGGCAGAAGTTCTTCCCTGTGAGGGTGCTGAGGCCCTGGCACAGGGTGCCCTGAGAAGCTGTGGCTGCCCCATCCCTGGCAGTGCTCAAGGCCAAGTTGTCAGGGCTTGAAGCAGCCTGGTCTGGTGGAAGGTGTCCCTGCCCATGGCAGGGGGGTGGAACTGGATGAGCTTTAAGGTCCCTTCTATCAAAACCAAAAAGAATACAAAACAAGTATTTTGGTCTAAGAAAGCCCCCACAATGTGTGTTCCATGCCATGAGGGGAGGAGATCAAGAGATGGAGATAATTCAGTGACATAGATCAGAATCTGGGGGTCTCTTTGAACAGACAATGATAAGTACAGCTCTGTTCCTTGGTCAGATGCTGTTTAAAAGTATCTTCCCAGCCCTGTACCAGGAAGGAAGGCTCAGGTGAGTGTAGGAGCAATCCCCATCAGCCAAGAGCCTAGGTGGCTGCCTTGCTTGGGTTCTTGTCTGGGCCACACCAACTGCAGAGCCTGCATAGAAAGGCAAAATCGTTAAATATTCACCGAAAAAGCTGTGCCCAGAGCTCTCCCTGTAAAGTCAGGCTGTCCTGACTGCTCTCAGTGAAGGCAAGGACATGCTGATCCTGCAGAAGCACAAAGGAGAGGGATGCTTTATCCATCCCTCTGCCTAGCACGCACAGAAAAATGCTCTTTCTCATGGTGCGAATTCTCATGGTGTGTGTGTCACTGCCCCTTTTACTTCCTCTTTCCAGTGAATTTCCTCCTCCGAGGTCAGCTGGAGGTTTCTTTTTGAAGCAGAAGAGCTGTCTCCATCCTTGGCCTTTCTTATGTAAACCTGTCATCTGAGCAGAGAGTGACCGAATTGGAGCACAGAGGGGAAGTCAGCTCCTGCTTCCCATCACAAACCAGGACACACAGACAGTGATTGCTGGCGAGAGGCTTACAAGCATGGGTTCAGCAAGTGATGGAAGCAGGAGATGAGGGTCAGGTGCCTGGGGAGAGCAGCTGAGATCTGAGCATGTGCCACCACTCTTGAATTTCCTGGAGGTTGGGGTGTGGTAGGAGCAAGACTGAAGTCAGGCATGTACCACAAAGGGAAATGAGACCACAGCATCTGCCACAAAGCATCTGAACCTCCCTGACACCTCGCATGGAAAGCACATGGGAAAGGTGCCCTGGAGGTAAGGTGCTTCCTGAGAGGAGCATCTTGGTCTACCTGGGACCATAGCACCTGCCCCAGCCAGGTTAAAATTGATGGGAAGAGTCCTCCCCTCTGCTCCACTCTGGTGAGACCCCCCACTGCAGTCCTGGGACCCAACATAAGAAGGATGTGGCGCTGTGGGAGTGAGTCCAGAGGAGTCCATGAAGATGCTCTGAGGGCTGGAGCACCTCTGCTATGGAGTCAGGCTGAGAGAGCTGGGCTTGTTCAGCCTGGAGAAGTCTCTGGGGAGACACTAGAGCAGATTCCAGTGCCTAAAGGGGCTGACAAGAAACCTGGCAGGCGACTTTGGACAAGGGCCTGTGGGAACAGGATAAGGGGGAATGGCTTCAACCTGACAGAGGGGAGATTTAGATGAAATCTAATCTGTGAGGCCCCAGTACAGCTTGCCCAGAGAAGCTGTGGCTGCCCCATCTCCCTCTATGGCAGGGGATTGGAACTAGATGGTCTCTACAATCCCTTGCAACGTAAATCATTCTGTGACTATTGAGAATTCTGCCCAAGTCATGGAGGAAAAGCCAGTTCTGGACCACTACACAGAAAGGTCCACCTATGGCTCCGGCAGCACTGCAGCCAGAAATTGCTGGGAGAGCTGGGAAGAAAGGTCTGGCCACACTCAACAGCTGAGCAGCAATGTTTACACTTACATCTCAAACCAGATGTAGGACCAGTTTTACTCTCAGCATCTCTTACATGTCAGACATGAAGAAAGCCTTTTCCACCTTTGTATGAGAGCAGTTTGGCACATCCTTGGACGCAGCATAAGCTTAGCACAGCGATCATGTTTGAAGCCAAAGGAGGGGAGACATCCCAGGAAGACAAGATGGATGAAGGGAACAAAGGAGAGCGCTTCATAGAAAATACAGAAAATGTTAATTAAAGTTTAATTTACAGAAGGATTTTGCCTTTCAATAGTGCCAAGGATCTATCTTGTCACTGTGCAAAGGGAGACAAGCTTTGCAGGAGCCAGTTATAGCCCTGCCTTCCCACACCCAGCCAGGAGCAGCAGGCTCTGCCCTTACCACCCCTATGCTCACCCAGGTCTGGATTTGATTTGTCCAGCAACGGTGGGAAAAAGGTTTTTGCTTGTGTCACCCATTCCTGAGTCACGTCCCAGCCAAGTCAATCAGCTCCTCGTGAGCAAGCTCAGCTGAGTCACTGCGTGCCCTGGGGTTGCACAACCGGAGCTCCCCGTTTGTGAAAGCTTGCAGGAGCCAGAGTTCCCTGTTCGCAGGGATTTGCAGGGAGATGAAAGGGAGGAGGGTGCTGCAGGATCTAAAAGGGACCTTCATTCTCCTAAGGAGCAGCAGTAGCATAAGGCAAAAGGAGCGCACAGGGGTTGCAGGACACCCAGAGTCCCCCAGTTTCCACCTCCCTCGCTGCATGGATGGAAATCCAAGCCAGGGGATGGATTTAATTCTGCTGCTGTCTTCTGCTCAGCTGGTTTTGGGTTAGATACACACCAAACCTGCAAAGATGGAAAGAGCAGAGCTGCAAAGCTAGGCTCTGCCCTCAGAACAACCCTTCCCACCTCTTCTCCGTGGCTGGGGGGCTATCCCTGTGGCATTGTGGTGCTTTATTCATCTCCCACCCACAACAGCAGCATGCAACCCCCTTGCCTGGCGAGCAGACACGACAGGACACAACCTCTTGCTCAATGCAGGCAGCAAAGCTCATTTGCTGTCTGGGCAGAAGAATCTGGTCAACAACCCCCACCAACACTGGACAAGCTCAGATCCCATAGAATTAGACAACAGCCACTCCAAGGCATGTGTCAGTGAGTTCTTAAAGTCATGTGCTCCAGCAGTAGCTCTGGCAAATGTTGAAAGCTGGAAAGAGAGGATTTAAACTCAATATATCCCAGCTCCCATGGAGAAATAAGAATTACATCGATGTCCAACCCTTCCAGGGAGGATTTATCAGGCAGGGTTATGGCTTTATAAAATCCTGCTTACTAAGTGACCAAGGCAGGTTATTTACCTTGGCAGCTGATCCAGCTGTAATAACCATTATTATCCCCACCAAAACCTAACTAACGAGTCATGGCAGATGTTCTGCTGCTGTGAGAGTGTGCAAGTCAGGGGCAAAATCTACAGAAGCAATAGGACACTGTTAGGGATGCAGGTACAACTCACATTCAAATCAATGAGGTACCTCTGATGCACCTATTAAAATCACTGAGACACTGGTTTCCTGCTTTTCAGATTAAAACCCCAGATATGTTGTCTAAAATTACAAGAGAGACCAATATAGGCTGTCTAATTCTCAATTTAAAGGGATAAATGCAGGTACATGCCATTAAAAGTAATGTCTGTTGGGCCAAACCTGCAGGTTTATTTCATTGATTCCATTAATTCCATTTATTTAATGTTTCCTCAAGCGCCTCAGGTTGGTTCACCTGTAACATTTTGTGGATGAGGTGGTTCAAAGCACCATCACAATATAGATGGGAAGAGGAAAAACTGGCACTGAGAATGGCAGAGTTGACTTCTGAGATGAATCGTGATGCTCAAAGAGGAAGATGAAGTCAGGGATAGAAGACCTCCAAGAGCAAGCATAGTAGAGCTGTTTTGGTAGTAAAGTTTTTAGTGTTTAAAAGTGGCTGATAAGGGTGCATTAGGGGAAATCTTGATGGATACACTTAAAAGAAGGTCTGGCATCCCAACTGGACAGTGCAAGCTTCGGATTCAGGAAGAAGCATGCTCCACCCCTATCCTAAGCCAAGCCAAATTACTTTCATACCCTGGTCGTAAGAAATAATGATTTTAAACCCTGGAGCTGGAAAAAAAATATATATACCTGCATTATTTAGGGCTTTTTCTGAGGGGGAATGAATATGCATAGAAACTTTTTTTCTTAAATGCTGAGGTGTTGGTCCTACAGCAGCTTCAGTAGGAACTATTTGCTGCTTAATGCTGGAGCAGGGACACCATAAGGTAATTAGCAGTGGTTTAACAAGTGATAAGAAAAGGTTGCCTAAGACCTTCTGTCTGTTTTCCTTATCTCATTCCTGTAGCAGTGGATTTTGCTCTAAAGGCTGAAGAGAGCCATAGCCTGAGCAAACATCATTTATTTCTCAGATACACTAAAAACTCTCATAAAAGCAAATAAGGGAGTTGTTTCACAGTCTGGTTTGGACACACAAGGGATTTACAAGCTCCCTGGAGAGCATCTCTAACAGGGAAATTCTTCTGGTTGCATTCAGCTTCATATATAAAACCAACTAATCTCAAAAACTGGCATGTTTTCAGCCCAAACCAAGTAAAAAGGGACGGCAACTTCAATGCTTCTCCAAAGAGGATAGAAAGGCCAGTAGTTTGTGCAAAGCTTTCATTCATGCTTCCAGTCCTTGAAAAAGCTGCTAAGTATCCATGAAAAATGGGCAGCTTCTCCCACTCTGGACAACAGCACAGCCTGAAGGATGAGCTCCATGATGTCTCATGACAAGGCAAACTAAAAGGTGTTTTATAGGATTGCAAAAGTTTAAAATTGCTAATGTGCAACTTCTAGGTAAAAAACTATCTGGAACTACAGAGGTATTGGGAATAAAGAGGCAACTGCTGCAAGTTACTGGGAAAAATAAGCAGTAGTGATGTCCTGACTCCAGCTCCTTGGCATCACATGCCATGTCAGCCCAAAAACTGCTGAGCCTGACTGTACAAAGGGCAGATACAAATCAGGTTCATTTCCATGTGTTTTATGTCAACAAAACCTCAGAGGGAGCATGGAAAACTGCAGAAACAGAGTACTGAGCAGAGCGATGAAGTCCTGTGTGAGTCAGAGGGAGGTTAGGCAGGTTACAAGTGATTTGTTTATTATTATGATTTTAATAGCCAAAGCAGAAATAAAAACATAGTGAAAAGCTTTGCTCTCTGCTGGTTAAAAATTATATGTAAAGGCAATCAATGGTCCAAAGGCTTTTGCACACAGTGCATCGAAGCATAAATAAACACGGCAACAACATCTCCAATTCTACTGCATAAACACTGGGGCATACAGTCAAGTGTATTATTTTACTGGGGTTTTTTCATCACTTCAGTAGGAAGCCTTCTAAACAAAAATGTAAATGTGACCAAAGAAATGATTGGCTGTAAATGGCAGCTTGGAGAAAAACAGATTATTCTCTCATTTTCTAGAGAAAATGTATAACAAACCATCAAAAAAAAATTGACTGCAAATAATAAAACTTATGTAAAAATATATACACAATGGTCCTGAAGACCCAACAGAGAGAGAGCTCTGACCAGATATCAAGGGACGCATTTGTTACCTTGCAGAAGTGCTCTCAGATTGCCAAAGAGTTTGGAGCAGCCTTGCCCAAGCAACACAGGCAAAGCTGGGAAGGAAATAAGCATTAATCAACTGTTTCTGTTCCATTCTGTTTGGCATCTGCTTGTGTCCTGCCATGAAGCCTAAGCTCCTGTAAGGCATCTAAAGCTTCCTGAAAGTCAAGAGAAGCCAGTCAGTAGCACTGCATCAGCCTGGTCCCGGCAGACCAGCCCTTCTTTTCCATCTCTGCAACACCACGGACCATCCCTGTCGCCCCCTGCTCCTAAGGGGGCCTCAGGATTCACCTTTTCTTTGTCCAAAGTAATTCCTAGGTGATTCCCATTGTCAAACTTCGATTTTCTACACTGGCTGCTGGGTGTCAGCAGACTTTTGGTTGCTGATTAGTTATTATTTTATATTCTAGGCTAAATGTCCTGTCCATTTCTGAGGGTGGTGGGGAATATATTATATATATGTGTATGTGTTTTATCACCACATTTTTCCAGAGAGGGGTGAGGAAAGAAAGAAAAAAAATATTGTCTTTCTCAATAAAGAGTAGCTGGGGTGGTTTAGAACAGGGTTTGAAACTAGCTCTAAATTGGCTTTTCTGTGCTGTTCATGCTTCTGAAAATCAGCCAGAATTAGGGGAAAAAAAGAAGTCAGCACACCAACAATACAGTAACACAGCAAATACTTGCTGGACTTCCTGGTGAAAAATTCAAAGCACGCTGGCAGGCTGAAGATAGGATGGGCAGGGAACAGAGCAGCTTCCAGTGCCTAAAGGGGCTGACAAGAAAGTGCTTTCGACAAGTACCTGTAAGGACAGGACAAGATGAATGGCTTTAACCTGACAGAGGGGAGACTGAGATGAGCAGTTCTTCCCTGTGAGGGTGCTGAGGCACTGGCACTGTTTGCCCAGAGAAGCTGTGGCTGCCCCATCCCTGGCAGTGTTCAGGGCCAGTCTGGACGGGGCTTGGAGCAACCTGGTCTGGTGGAAGGTGTCCCTGCCTGTGGCAGGGGCTGGAACTGGATGAGCCGCAAGGACCCCTGAACACAAACCACTCGGCGGCTCTACAAACTAAACGCGAATCGATACAACCCCTCCGCGCCGCCTACGGCAGGGGCGGGCCACGGGCCGGATGCCGTCACGGCGGGGAGGGCCGGCGGAGGAGTGACTCAGCCGCCGGGAGCTGCCCCTTCCGCGGGCGCGGGCAGTGCGGGGCCGATCTGGAGCAGCGGAGCGGTGAGTGAGGAGGGGAAGGGCTGCGGCTGGCGTAAGAAGTGCGGTGGTGCGGTGCGGTGCGGTGCGGGCGCTGCAGCGGGGCAGGGCAGGGCAGGGCAGGTGAGGGGATGGGATGGGATGGGTGCTGCGCACCGCGGCGGAGGCAGGGGAACGCGGGTGGGTGCGTTGTGATGGGGCGCCCCTTGCGCTGCTGCGGCGGGGAGCAGTGGGGTGACCCAGGCTTGCGCCCGCGGGGTGCTGCAGAGCACTCATTGGGCAGCAGCGGTGCCTCCCATTTGCTTTTGGGGGTATTCTGGGCTTTGGTGGATGCAGGAGAGATGCTCTGCGGCTTGGAGGTGAAAGTGTTGTAGGGAAAGTGCTGTTAACTCGCAGTGCATCTCAGAGGCAGCAAACCTTCCCGTAAGTGCCACTGGAGGAGAGAGGAAGACGTGTTTATATAATGCAGATGGGAAGGAAAGCAAACCTGTCCTGCTTGTCTGCTGAAGGAGGTCGGTTTGGCATCAGCTGCAGTGCTTCGGGGAAGATCCCGTGATGCGCGGCCGAGCTGGGGTCTGGCATCGGGACCGTGGCTCGGAGATGGCGCCCTGTAAAAGCTGCCTTGGTCTGCCTGGCACGCAGCCTCGCCATCCATGTATAGCTGTCACTCATATACCGCACCAGCGGGGCTGCGCTGCGGGCGTGATGCAGCAAAGATCGCTTCCCTTCGCCTGTTTACCTTGAGGTTGCAAAGCTGAAGGTTGCAGAAGAGGGCAAGGAATTTCAGTAGGGCAGGGTATCTGCTGAGGGCTTGTGTAAGGCTCTGGTTTGTGGTGTGGTCTGTGAGAAGAGGGGAAAAAATCAGTGCAGCTCCGCTGGGGAGGAGTCTTGCACCATGTGTGAATGGAAGCTGTAGAAGCAAGCACTGCAGGTTGTCTCAAGGTGTATTTATTTTTGCCAGATATCAGATTTCTGGTAAAGATTTAGCTTTCCTGGAAAAGAATGGGGTGTGGGAAAGAGAGGAATGGGTGTGGGAAAGAGTGCCTCATGCTTTCTTTTTTAATTATTTTTAAGGAAAATATTCAAGCTTTGCTAATTCAGTAATAACTGTAATGAAGTCACCAGGCCCTGAGTTTGCTGCTCCCAAGCTCAGCAAGCTAAGCTGGACTGCACTGTTCATATGCTTGCTTTATTGTGGCTTAGAGACATGCACAATCATTGGCAGCTAGAACAAAGGACAAAGCTCAGCCTGGGTGAGGAGGACACATGACTTGGGTTTTGCTGAGCACCTTTCACCTTGGAGGGGTGGGGGTGTTGTAGCTGTGATCATGGGACAGCTCTTATCTTCCCCTAACCCTTGGAAAAGGGTATGTGGATACCTCTGTCTGTGCCTGGAGGGGTTTAGCCCAGACAGTGGAGGAGCTGAGAAGTGCTTCAGGGCTGTTATCTCATGGCCTGACCTGCCTGAACAGAATCATGTGAGCTGTGCTTTCAATAGCCTGGTTTGGGTTTTTTGGGTGGTTGTTTATTTCTTGACTAGGCTCACTTAAATGGGATTTGGGGGTTTGGATTTCTGGGTGATATCCTACCACCTTTGTGGTGGGACTCTGCAGCAATGAACTGCAGAGGGATTTGTTGTAGCAGGCATCGTGCATCTACCCTGGCTGTTAGGAGGAGGCTGTGAGACCCTACTGATAGCATGGTCCATACAGTTGGATCTCTGACCCAGGGAAAGCAGGGAGGAGCTGGCTCCAGCTCCGAGATCTCCTGCTCAGCATGGCTGGAGAGGGCACCTGTGTGGTGTCAGCTCCTTCCCTGTGCCCTGTCTATTTGCAGTTGCAGGCAGTGCAGCAGGGCTGTGCTGCAGCATCTCTCTTCTCATGCTCCTCTCCCTCACCCACTGCAGCCACCCCGACCAGCTCCTGCTGGAAAGCCTTCAGCCTCTGTGCTTCCTGCTCACTGGCTTGCACAAGGGTGTCTTAAGGGCTTCACTCAGGTGGCCCAAACCTCCTGTTTTCAACCAATGGCCGAAGTGTGAGGGCCCTGCTCAGGGTGCAGTGTACTGGTGGGTACAGCTTCCTGCAGTTATTTCCTGTTCATCCTTCAAGAAACTGAAGGTAATTTGAGTCCCAAATCTCAAGTATTTTGGGTCCCAAAGCAAGGGTTTGTTCCCATCTCCAAGATCTGCAGCCCTAAAGGAGATGGAGAAGTCTGGGAGGCTGCTGGCAAGCCCCAAACATCCACATCCCATCTGGAGAGTTTGGGGCGAAGCTGCTGGCATCCAACAGCCAAGCTTTGCTTCTGTTTTGAAGCTGTGGTGGGATGTGACCTGCGAAGACAGCTTGAACAGGGTTATTCTTACGCTGCAGGAGACTGGGGGTGCAAAGGGGAGGAGGTTGCTGGAGAAGCTCCCCGGCCTGTTCAGTGCTCAAGCTTAAGAGCAGGTCTCTAGGCGCGAGCCTGCTTTTGGTGCTGCTCTCGTGTTGATATCTGAAACATCTGTGGGGCTCTATGGGGGAGGAGGTGTGCGTGGAGGAGATAGCGGCTGCGGAGGAAGGACACCCGCGGTAACGCTGCCGCGGGCAGCGTGTCACTGCTGGTGCCTGGAACGGGGGCGGTCGGTGGTGGGGGCAGAGGCTCTTGCTGTGCCGCTGCTGGAGGAAATCCGCCCAGCGAGTCCCGTGCCTGCGATCCCTATTTATAGCTCTGCTGTACACAGGGCAATTCTGAAGCGGGGGGGGCGGAGAGAAGGAATCACATGAGATCGAGGATTTCCCCTTCCTCCACACGCAGCTTGGGATGTTCTGTGCCATCCAGCTGTGTCCGCTCCCTCTGAGGCCCCACAGCCATAGGAGGCTTCATGGAATGCTTTGGGTTGGAAGGGACCTTAAAGCCCATCCAGTTCCAATCCCCTGCCATGGGCAGGGACACCTTCCACCAGACCAGGCTGCTCCAAGCCCCGTCCAACCTGGCCTTGAACACTGCCAGGGATGGGGCAGCCACAGCTTCTCTGGGCACCCTGTGCCAGGGCCTCAGCACCCTTGCAGGGAAGAATTTTTTCCTAAGAGCTCATCTCAGTCTCCCTCTGTCACGTTAAGCCCCTGTCCTGTCCCTACAGGCCCTTGTTGAAAGCCCCTCACCAGCATTTTTGTAGCCCCTTTAGGCGCTGGAAGCTGCCCTAAGGTCTCCCTGGAGCCTTCTCTTCCCCAGGCTCAGCTCTCTCATGGCCCATAGGGAGGCCTCATGCCAGCAGGAGGTTTGGCAAGAGGCTTGTTTGCTGAAACAACCGAGTGGCTCCCCGCTATTGAGGTTGCACTGGGCTGCGTCCCTGTGCTGCTGCTGGCCATGCTGCTGGGCGGGCGCAGAGCACCAGAACCTAGAAGGTGATAGCTGTCTGAGGGTGAACTGCCTGGTGTCACTTTCAGTCTGGTTTTGGGTTTCCTGGAGGTCTGAACCTGTGGCCGTGTGGCCTGGTAACCTGAGGATGTGAGGTTCTCCCATGTGGCCCATCAGGAGCTGTACTGATGTGGGAGGCTTTGCAGGGCGGGTTTGAGCATGCCAGGAAATTCACAAGCACACTATTGAAAACACAAGTGTATCAGGTGGCTTCTGGCCTCAAAAACACTTCCTTTCTGTGCTACAGAAAGTATAGAGTTGACTGTGGGAAGTGCAGAGGGTTTGGGGTTTGATTTATTTTGGGTTTGTGCTGGGTTTTTGTTTTGCTCCCAAGGATTTTTCATTCGAAAAGGTGCTTCAGATGAGGCTGTTCTCCTCCAGGCTTCCTATGGCCCTGTTGAAGGGCACAAGGCAAACCCCACAGTAGCCTTGGGAAAGTGTTTCTCTGGGCATAACCTCCTGCCTGATGGAGTGAGGACACCAGCAATGCCAGCAAGACCTATGCGTGCAAGAAACCTCTTAGCAAGGAAATAGCAATCCCTTCCAAGAGGTGAGATTTAGGGGTAGGAGAGCCCATGTGCTGCTGAAACTCCGCTAGCATTTGGGCTGGGCATCCTGCTGGAAGGACAGTGGGGATAAAACTGAACAAATGGTGGAAGGAGGAGGGGGAGAGAAAGCAAGCCCCTTTATGAGGTTAGCCACAGCCGCCTGGGCTTGTCGCTGGCAGAAAGTAGGACACTCCTGCTGGGTTCTCTTCTCTGGGAAGGCTCAACTTGGCTGAGAGTAGGTGGCAGCAGCCTGCATAGGAAATACGTGTGCATCTCCCTATCCCTGCCCCGGCTCGGCTGGCTCAGTGGCCGCAGGGCTGGAGTGCTGCTGCCAAGAGCTGCATGTCCGGCTGCTCCTGTGTATTTGCCCAGGAGGGCTTAAACCCAGGCTTGCAAAGGCAATCACATGTTGAGCTCACTGAGATGAGGAGGAATTAAAGCTTAAATATCTCTGCTGCTCAGGCTGCTGTGGAGTGTCAGAGGTTTTGGGAGCTCATTGGGATGGATGTGGGGTTGGTGGAAGGGGAGCTGGGAGGTTCTGGAGCAGGGTGCCCTGGTGTGTTTGCAGGGAATCAGCAGCTCAAGGCCAGAGTGTGCATCCAAGTCAGGTGTGGGGATGTGGAATGAGTCGTGGTTGCTGATGTTGGAGCTGTAAGGGAGAAGCTGCTGCTTAAACCCTACTTACTTCAGCTAAATAGCTAATATTTTAACAGGGGGTTAAGTTGGAGTTGTGCAATTTCATGTGAGTTAGGTTGAAGGAGGCAGGAGAGCAGAGAAACCACCAAACCCTGGAGTATCTTTGTACTGGGTGATGCCTGTGGTTCTGAGTGGGAGGTTGTGTTCCACTGCTGCTGTGCTCCGAGATTTCCCCTCCATCTCTGTTCCCCGAATCAGAGGCTTGCCTTGTGTCAAGGGAAGCAGCTTCACAGCCTCCCTTATGAAAATCCCCAGTGGGAGGGGAGCACAAGCAGCTCTGGTGCTTGTGGACATGGGCAGGGGTTACTACCCCAGGGCTGTAACCCCATCAGGGTCCAGCGCAATAGGCTGGCCAGTGTGAGGCCATAGAGTCCAAAAATGTGATTTGGAGTGATATCCTCAAAGGCAAGAAGTGCAGGCACTAGGGCAGGGGCTAGCAAATCCCTGTGGTTGCAGTTTCTTGTGGAGGTGGGGTATCGCTTATTCCTTCTAGTCCTTATTCTCTATTTTTGTGGAAGTAAACATATCCTGTAATACCCTCCAAATCCCTTGGGTCTGCTTCAGAAGATATTTTCCTGCTGCTCCTAATCCTGCAGTGGTCAACAAACAGGGTTGGCTTGTCTGATTTCTTATGAGCTGCAGGAGGGGGGTGATTACTCTTGTGTCTCTCCTGACCTTTGGGGTAAACCGGGATCGGGAGGGACTTTATGCAGCCACGTGTTTTATCCTCCCACGTGGTGCTGTGATGGTGCTTCTGCTAAGCCTTGGGTCTGAGCCTGACTTGGGAAGGTTTACAGTGATGCCCAAATCTGGCTGCAGGTGGAGTGTCCCAATCTAGCCAAGATGTGGCCATCCGTGTCCATCCTGTGTGTCCTGGTGGCCTTCGCCAATGCTCGCAGCATTCCTCACTACCCTCCTCTCTCCAGTGACTTGGTCAACCATATAAACAAGCTCAACACCACCTGGAAGGTGAGTACTGGCTGGTGGGTACTTCTGGATTCATTGTTCAGCACTCTCTTTATGAGACTTGATGGGTGAGCTTTGGGAGTCTCACCATGGTGGTTGCTTCAAAGCAGCCTTGGTCCCAGTTGCCTTCTCTAGTGAGTTGATGTTGTCAGGGATTCCCATGGTGACAGTAACTGTGGATCTTTTCCCCTCTGGAGCAGAGCACTGGTGCATCTGTAGAGTAGGAGCAATGATAAGGGGAGGAAGGCTGGAAACAAGCAGCAAGTGTTGAGCCATATTGGTGACCTGGCCAAACCCAGGTTGCAGTGGCCAAAGGCTAGGGCTGGACCTTATCTTTATGGTCATGATGCACTGATTAGGGAAGGGGCTGTGTTCTGTGTCTGTAGGTAGCCTGGCTCTTAGCCTCTGGGTTGTATAACAAGTGTCAGGAACTGGTTGGGTCTGAGGGAGATCTTGATCATCAGGCTGGTCCCAGCATTGGTGGCTGTGAGGAGTCATGTCCCATTTCCCTGTGTCTGTTCCAGGCAGGGCACAACTTCCACAACACTGACATGAGCTATGTGAAGAAGCTCTGTGGCACATTCTTGGGTGGGCCCAAGCTCCCTGAGAGGTGAGTGCTGGGAGAGGAAGATGAGCACCCTGTAAAAGCTTGTGTAGATGCTCCTGGTGCATCTGGGATGTGCGAGGGTCTCCTGGGTGCAGCTTGGTGGGCATCATGCATGGAATTAAACACAGAAGCATGTGGAAGGGGGTGGGAACATCCATCCTCTGTTCTGTTAGATACTTGACCAGTCACGCTCGTTGAAACTTAAAGCTCTGGAGGAGCTGCTGACCTGGTCTGAGGACTTCAGAAGTATTTATGCTCCTTCACTAAGCAAACAAGAGCCCTGTCCTCCAGGTCACTTTCAGAGGAGGTTGGGGAGTCCTGTGCTGCCAGTCCTGTTCTACTGGTGTTCCTGTAACAGCATGTCTCTCTTCTCACTTCCAGGGTGGATTTTGCTGCAGACATGGAGTTGCCTGATACCTTTGACTCACGGACACAGTGGCCTAACTGCCCTACCATCAGTGAGATAAGAGACCAGGGATCTTGTGGCTCTTGCTGGGTAAGTGCATGGGCGGTTTGAAGTCATGTTGATACAGAGTTTGCTGGTCAGAAATAATGCCATTGAGTTTGCTACCAAACTGCATAAATGGGGAGAGGGACACTGGGGGCATCCTGCAGTATCTGAGCTTCTTGGTGGGCTTCTCCTAGCCAGGCTTGCTGCACTCATTGCCAGAAGGTTGCCTGGTTTCTATCCCACGGCTGCCTCTAATGGTCTTTCCTTCGTTTTTGGGGGGCTGCCTGCAGGCTTTTGGTGCTGTAGAAGCGATTTCAGACAGGATCTGTGTTCACACGAACGCCAAGGTGAGCGTGGAGGTCTCAGCAGAGGACTTGCTGTCGTGCTGCGGCTTCGAGTGCGGCATGGGGTGAGCTGCTCTTGGTTCTTCTGCACTGAAAGGTGGGTGGGAGGAGCAGGGGCACAACCTGGAGATGCTGATCATTTCAGCCCTGTCTTACTGACGGGTTGGACGGGGCTTGGAGCAACCTGGTCTAGTGGAAGGTGTCCCTGCCCGTGGCAGGGGGTTGGAACTGGATGAGCTTTAAGGTCCCTTCCAACCCAAACCGTCCTCTGATTCCTGGTCTCCTGAGTGAGCAGGCAGCCCCATCAGTGGTTTGTGCTGTTCATACTGGAGTCAAGTGGGAGCATAAAGGTGACCACATGGACTGAAGTACTTCTGAGCTGCATCCTGCCCCCAGCAGCAGTGGATAATGATGGCTGGTGGAGAGAGGGTAAGCACATAACAGTGCTTTCCTATACAGAGTTGGCAGCTGCCTAATCCAAATGAAGGATCTTCTAATAGCCCCAAGCCTTGGTGTTCAGGCACAAGCCTTTTGCAGTTGTAGAGAGCAGGATGGAGGAGTTGGGTCTCCAAGCTGTGTATCCTCTGCTTGCTCCTGGCAGCAGAGGCTGACCCAGGGACCTGCTTATGGGGCACCACTGCTTTGGGATTTGGAGGCGTGGGTGCTCTTAGCTTCTCCTTGCCCTAACACTTTGGTATGTTGAAGCCTAGAAACCCTGGGGAAGGCAGAGACAGACTCAATGTGCTGAAAGCTTCCCTTCAGCCATCCTGAGGTGGCGCCATTTACCCCAGAGAGGGTGGCTCTGGACGGCTGGAGCTGGAACTGCTGCTCTTTCTCCAGGTGCAATGGTGGTTACCCCTCTGGGGCATGGAGGTACTGGACAGAGAGGGGCCTTGTGTCTGGAGGCCTCTACGATTCCCATGTGGGTAAGTCCTGGCAGATACCTTTTGTGACAGCAAAGAGGAGCTTCTCTGTTTGGTGTTCCAATAGAGGTTCATGTCCTTCACAGTGCCTCTCTTCTGGTCTCTGTTGTTGTGGATGCTCCCTCCTTCAGGTCTGGGCTCAAACACCTCCATTATCCCAGATGGGTGCTCCTGTCCCAAACTATGGCTCCTTCTGGTCACCTGCTGGGACAAGGGTTTATGGGCACCACCTGGTGGCAGGAGGGACATCCAGGAAAGGAGCACAGTAGCCGGGCTTAACAACCTTGCAAGGCTTCTGCTTCCATCCCTGGCAGTGTTCAAGGCCAGGTTGGATGAGGCATGGAACAACCTGCTCTGGTGAAAGGTATCCCTGCATACGGCAGGGGGTTGGAAGTAAATCTTAAGGTCCTTTCCAGCCCAAACGAGTCTGTGATTCTATGATTCTATAGCCATGAGTTGGTTCATGTTTCCATCTTTTCCATCACATTGTCAAGGGGGAGGTAGTGGGAAGCAGGTCCAGAGGGAAGTTCATTGCTGAGGCAGGGGTTGCCCATCTGGCAGTGGCAGACCTGCTCTTGCTCACACTCCACTGATATCTGTGGGGTTTCTGGTTCAGAAAGGTCCTGTCTTTTCATGGGTCATCCAGTGTGGCTTTTGGACAGGGGTGCTCAGGGACAGACAATTCATTACTATCTCTCTTCCACAGGCTGCCGTCCCTACTCCATCCCACCCTGTGAACACCATGTCAATGGCTCCCGGCCACCCTGCACCGGAGAGGGAGGAGAAACCCCGAGGTGCAGCCGGCACTGTGAGCCTGGATACTCGCCCTCATACAAGGAGGACAAGCACTATGGTAAGGGGGGGGGTGGCCTCCAGCACTGCTCAATGCATAGCAGCTCCAGAGCTGTTCCCAATGGAGCTGGCAGGGTTGGACCTCTTTCTAAGCTGGTTTATGGTGGTTATTCTCTGTGCCCTCAGTGATGGGTAGTCCTGCAGCAAGCATAAGCCTGGCGGATGCAGTTTGTATTTGCTGAGGTGCAACTGAGACAAGGGAACTGATCTGTGTCCTTGTGGTGCACATGCCTGGGTTGAAGAGCATGGCGGGAGTCTCGTATCAAAGCCACCTCCTTCTTACTCCATGGTGGTAGCAAACCCTGTACATGTAAGATAATCTGGTTGGTTCTTTGGGATTTGTCTTGGCTTTGACTAATTCGGGTTGTTCTGGAAATGGGGGTGAACAAGGAGAAAACTTCCCACTGACGCTGTCTGAAACAGGTCTTCAGGTATAGATTAGGACTCAGGTTAAATCATTCCTTCTGGAAGAGGGATGGTTGGATTCCACTTTTCCTGCCTGGCTGTGTTAGTGCCTCTGGAGCAGTTGGGTTTGAATTCAACCTTTAAGTGGAGAAGAGCTCTTGCAGGGGCATGCTGAGCGGTCTCTGTCCAGCCATACCAAGATCTCTGTAGCCTGACAATGCCATACTAATGGTGGGACTTTTTTCCTCCCTAGGCATCACCTCCTATGGTGTCCCCCGCAGTGAGAAGGAAATAATGGCTGAGATTTACAAGAATGGCCCAGTGGAAGGAGCCTTTATTGTCTATGAAGACTTCCTGATGTACAAGTCTGGTGAGCATCAGCGCTGAGGCTGTAGGGAGCCCTGTTCCCTACTACATCCATAGGGTCCATCCCTCTATTCACTTCTGAGAGGAGATCTCAAGTTCGTACTAGAGTATCTAGTGCTACAAGAACATGGGAACAAGATACCATCTCCCTTATCCATTGGTTTATAGCAAGGGGAGTAAGTGCTTGGGACTGGCTCGGGGAGGAAGCCCCAGTGAGAACCCCTCAGAATTGCAGCTAGGGTTTGGGAAAACGGCTAAGGTTTTAGGTAAGATCCTGTCAGATGGCTCTCCTGATACAGACCCCAGTTTCCTGTTACGAACAGCTTGGGATGTGGTCCAGCTTTGGGCCCCTTGCCAAGTGGCTCTGGATGTCCTGTGCTGAGCTGATGCTGAGCATCAGTCCCTCCTTCAGACTCGACCCTAAGCTCCAGGTTTGCTTTAACTTGGCAGAGGAGAGATTGAGATGAGCTCTCAGGTTGAAGTTCTTCCCTGTGAGGGTGCTGAGGCCCTGGCACAGGGTGCCCGGAGAAGCTGTGGCTGCCCCATTCCTGGCCGTGTTCAAGGCCAGGTTGGATGGGGCTTGGAGCAGCCTGGTCTAATGGGCTGCATCCCTGCCTTTGGATGTCTCTAACCTCTTCCAACCCAAACCATTTTGTGATTTGGTTTAACCAAACTCTCTTGGCCAGTCTGTGGGGTTTGCTATCCAATGTCTTGCACGCTGTGGGAGCTCTGAGGCACAGCAGCAGCACAGTGCCCATTGACATGTCGGTGTGTTACCTTGCAGGGGTCTACCAGCACGTGTCTGGGGAGCAGGTTGGAGGTCACGCCATCCGGCTCCTGGGCTGGGGTGTGGATAACGGCACTCCGTACTGGCTGGCTGCAAATTCTTGGAACACCGACTGGGGGGACAATGGTGAGGCTCCCCAGATGCTGCCAGAGGGACCCCTTCCCTGTTCTCCCTGGTCTGATGGGGATGTTGATTTGTGCTGTCGGTTGCTTTCAGGCTTCTTCAAGATCCTCCGAGGAGAGGACCACTGTGGCATTGAGTCTGAGATTGTGGCCGGCATCCCCAGGACGGAGAAGTACTGGAAGAGGATGTAACCTGATCAAACAACCCTGAGTCCCCGATGCTTTTAACTGATAGTGGGTTTGGTGCAGAGCCCCCCCTTCTAAGAGACTATAGTTGAAGTTACTTTATTAAAGCTTTTTATCTTTTTTTTTTTTTAACTGTATGGTGGAGCTGGAGGTGGAACTGCTCTCCCCCACCCCTCTGCTCCTGCTCGGTGCTCAAAGGACTGCTGAAGGGCTCATTGGCCTCTTGTGCCATGATACTTGGTTAGCCTGAACCCCTTCCAGCTGTGTTTGTTGCTGGGAAGGTAGGAAGCAGTAGCTTTGTGCTGGGACTAGGGACTTGGTGGGGTGGTGGAAATGGACCCTGCTGGGAAGTCATGACCAGGGGTCTTTGGTTACTCCCCTGGCTTGGTTGTTCTGACTGTTGGTGCCCAAAATAAGCAGGGTATGTTAGCTTGTGCCTTGAACTGGTTAAACTTAGAGCTATTAATGATGATGTACTGATGTACTTGATATGGGGCTGGCTCTGGCCGGAGCTGCGTTAAGGCCCCTTCCTGCCTGCAATAAGTCCTTTGTGCGTTGCTTGCTCCATCCACTCAGCTGCTTTTTAAACCACTTGTTCCTCAGCTGTTTATCTGCTTTTTCTGCTGTAATCTGGGGCTATTGGTCCTAAGGAAGGGCCTGACTGGAGCTTCATGAGCCTTTGACCTAATGTCCTGCAAGCATCTAGGAGCACAATGGAAGGAGCAAACCACTGCCTTGCAGCTTGATATGTACAGCGGGGTCATGCCTTGGTAAGGTGCTGCACCCAACAGTGATGCTGTGCTTTGGGATGGCCTGTGCTGAATGCTGAGCAGGGATGAGGGATGCTCCCCAGCTCTGCTGCAGGGAGCTAATGCAGATTCTTGGAGGACTCTTGCTAACTTGCACACAGTGGAAGCTTTTTTCTTTCCTTTTTGAGCCACAGGCATTAAGGAAGAGGAAAAAAAATCCTTATTTTTATTACTGGGGGAGGTGTAATAGCTGTGTAGGAGGAACCGTGATTTGCTGACACTAATATAATGAAAGAGCATTTCTTTTAAAGCACAAAGTATACTGCTGAGCTAAGGTTACATGCCTGGCACACATGAAGCAGGCTCTCCTTTGCACTGTAAAATAGCCCCTTGCCTCTGCTTACTCACCAGTGAGACAGAGCTGTGGTGTATGTGATTGGAAGAACCGTGCCAATAAATGATTTCTCCAGTGTCTTGTCTCCTGGGCCTTGGTTCCTTCTGCTTGACCTCAACCTATACTCCTGTGCACTGTGGAAGCCCGGCTTCCCTGTCTGTCTTCATTCAAGTGGGATAAGTGCCAGCCCTGTCCTCTGGCCATGCTGGTGACAGTACAGCTGCAGCCACTGCTTGGGGCTTGCACTGACTCCTGAGCAGCCCCTGGGTGTCATTTGCTTTGGTGCTGGGTAAAGGGCTTTGGTGTGGACCAGAGCACAGCCAGGACTCCCCCGGCATCTCTGCACACTGGTACAAGGACTGCAAGGATGCACCAAGGCACTGGGGAGCATGCCTGCAGCCCCAGGCTGTGCCACACCTGCTGCGGGCAGTGCAAGGCCCAGTAAGTCAATTTTACTGACCTTCAGCGATATTCCACTCTGGTTAAAATTACTCCTTTGGGTCTGGAAAATATAAAGCTTTACTGTGATGCCCTCAGTAGCAACATCTTGAATGGCTTTAACCTGACAGGGGAGGTTGAGATGAGATCTCAGGCAGAAGCTCTTTCCCGTGAGGGTGGTGAGGCCCTGGCACAGGGTGCCCAGAGAAGCTGTGGCTGCCCCATCTCTGGCAGTGTTCAAGGGCTTGGAGCAACCTGCTCTAGTGGAAGGTGTCCCTGCCCATGGTAGGGGGTTGGAACTGGGTGAGCTTTAAGGTCTCTTCCAACCCAAACCGCCCTGTGATTCTCTGATGTGCATTTCATCCTAGCAGACGGCTTGCAGCTTTTGGCATGGTGGGGAAGCACCAGCTTGAAATGACAGCTAAAAAAATTACCGAACTGGGTTTTTTCCAAAGAAAACTTTAATTCCAACAAGATGGGAAGCTGCACAAAGAGAGCTACCACAAGTTTCTTTTCAACAACAGCTTAAAACTATCTACATCAGTATTTGTGGAGTAGGGGTTCTCCTTCTGAGTAACAGTCTGACCACAGCGGCTTGGCCTTGCACAGACACCAAACTGCTCTGTGTAAAGAGCTCTGTCCTGCACCAGTATAGGGGCTGTCCTTCCCTTCACAAAGGCAAAGCAGCATTTGCAGGGGGTGGGTAGGGACCCTGACAAAAAAAATCCACCCCAGAAAAACACTTGCTGTTAAAGTGCTGTTTCCTCTCAAAGAAAGTCCAGCCTGATGTGTTTCAAAACACAGCTTGCACATCAGTCTAACCCAAAGCATCATCCCAAGCCAGAGCCAAAGCAGGCCAGGGAAACCCACCCTGGCCATCTCAGTGGCTCAAGCCTTCCAAGCCCATGGCAGGGACTGCTGCTGCCTTTCAGGCTGGCCAGTGCACCAAGACCCCCAAAACACATCCCACGAGGGATAGCACAGTGCAAACCCTCACCCTCCTGCCTTGCACAGGCACTCAGTATGATGCTGCTCACATCACTTGGGCTGAAGAAGTGCTGCAGAGCCCAGAGCCTGAAGTGGAGCCAGGCATGGGGTTATTAGCTCAGGACCATGCAGGCAGCTCCCTTCTCACTTTAACCACCTCCCCCTGCTCAGACATGAAGCTTTACAAGTGCAGGGTGCCATCTGCTAGAGGGCAGGGAAGCTGCAACACGTGGCTTTCAGCTGGGAGCACATTAAAGTGGACAGAGCATCCCTCCTCCCACGTATTTAACATTAAAAGGGCTTGTTTCAAGTTTAGCAGCCTCCTTCAGCACAAGAACAGAAATGTAAAGATTGCCTCTGTTTCCAGGCTGCAGAGTGTCAAGCAGCTTGGGCTGAGGACCAGAAGGTAGCCATAGCCTTTTCCCTGGATAAGGAAGCATGTTGCTCTCCTGCTGAAGCAGCATCCTTCCAGTGTGGAGCAGACACCAGAGGCGATGGGGAAGAGGCTGCTTAAGAAAGGGAGGCAAATCCAAGTGGTTTTCCTCAGCTCTGAGCTGGAAAGGAATCTCACATCTCAAGCAAAAGGGAAGAGGCAACTGGAGTTTCTATTTAAAACCATCCTAACCAAAAATAAAACGATTCAGGGAAACCATCCGACAGGAAAGAAGGGAAAAAAAATCTTCAACCCCAAACAGCAAGACTCCGATTACTGCTTGTACCATCCAAGCAGACAGCAAGGGCGGTGAGGAGCAGAGCCTGGCAACGCTGCACCACTGCTCTGGGGCCACAGCTCATTGGTGTCCTGTCCTTATCACCATCCAGGCCCCATGGCACCCTGATGCCCGGCCATCCCTACCGGCAGGGGATGAGGAGCCTCCTACCTTCACTGCCCATGTCCGACCATCTCTTCCCCCGCCCGCCTCTGCCCATCAGTTCTCTCCTGCCTGGACGTAGTCCTCAGTGGCCTTGGAGATGGTGCTGAGGTACTGCCAGCTGAGGGCAGCCAGGAGCATGGCGCACGACAGGTAGATGGGGGAGTAATGGTGGCGAGAGGCCATGGGGCCACTGGGCAAGCTCATGGCACGGATGGAGGCGATGATCTGCTGAGTCTTGTTGGATGATGGGTCTGTGCTTGGGATCTTCTGGTAGATCTGGGGAGGAGGAAGGAAGGAGGAGTTATGGCTCCCATATGAGGTTCAGGAGATAAATGTGGACCACTGGGTCGAAGGGGAAATGTTAAGGGCCACCATATTCTCAAGAACAACCTCAGTGATGGATTGTCACGGAGCAAGGACCACCTGTATTGAACGCCTGGATGGGTTCAGGGCCCATTTCCCTTGAGAGGTGCACCAAGCCAAGCAGCCTCTTGAGGGCACCCCATGACAGGAAATGGACCACATCAGACCTAATCCCTCAATCACAAGCAGTGTTGCTGGAAGGAGGGGTTCTTGCCCCCAGTCCTCACAGCAGTGAGATACTTATCTGCATGGGGCATAGAGAGGTGTGAATGAGCAGAGACCCTCTTTTTGGCTAAGGTGCCGAGGTGTCCCTTGCCATGGGGTTGGCCAGCCCACAAAGGGAGTTCTAATAACCCACGTTTTGGGGTCTCCCTGGTGCAGAAGTAATGGTTTTTATTTAACACCCCTTGTTGGATTTGGTTTTGAGTTGCTGTTCCATCTTCCCATGAAAACAACCACCAGTTGTGAAGTTTTAACCTCCACAGTACCTTCAAGCTGGGAGTCCCACTGCTTTAAGCCGCTGTAAAGAGCTGCCCTTATTTACTGTTGGCTGTAGAGCACAACCACCCCATCATCCTGCCAGCTGCAAGTACAGACACTCAGAAAACAAGAGTGCTCACTTGTTTTCAAGCAGCACATAAGGGAGATGATGCAACCTGTTCAGAAGTGTATTGTGGGAAAGGTCCCCTGTGCCTACTCAGCACAGGTGCTGTCAGAGCTGACTACTCTGGTTCTCCATCAGGAAGGCAGGACTTCAGCCTCTACCTCTCAATACAAGCACAGACAAAGCACCCAGTATGGTCCAGACCAAAACCATATCAAGGTCACCATTCCCTGCCACCACTGAACTACGAGATGTAAGGAGAGGATTAACAGATTCATGTGTCTTCCCAGTTTCACACCACGACTGAGGATGGGAACAGCCAGAAATTACTCAAACTGCTCAACTTACCTCTTCCACGTACTGGTACATGATGGCTTTGACAGCTTGCATGTTTGTGGCATCCATCATGAGAGTGACAGCTTGTCCCTTTCGTATCTTCACTACACCCCTGAACACTTGCTTGTTGTTATAGCAGGCAGCCAATGTGGCAATAGCCATCACCTGAAGAGAAACACAAAGAGCCCTTACCACATTGTGAGGAGCTTGCTAAGGGAGTAACCTTGGCTCTACTGAAATTGATGCTAAGACACTCTGGAGAGGAGACACAATCTCATCAACAGCAGAAAGAGTAGGTATCAGGAAAGAAGGAAGAGAGAGAAGAGACAGAGAATAAAACAGGCTAATATCAACATGATACATAACATCCTTCACCTCCAACTTCTCATCAGCTGGGCTGCAGATGGGGAAGAACCACGTGAAAACATAACTCACCTGGGGGATAGCGCAGAAGTTGAAGACAGTTTGGTTTTTCAGACGGGATAAGTATGTGAGGACATCAGGGACGTGGTGGAGGGCATTGGTGATGAGCTCATTCAGACACTGGACAGCCATATCGATGTTCTCTGGTTTGGCAAGATCCGAGAGCTTCTTTGCATATCTACTCCAAACCTAAACACAGAGATAAGGATTCACAAGTTGGAGGGTACATTCATGCTGTGAAGAGTGACATCAATAACACTCTGAGGTCTGGGAGACCAACATGAACCACCAGAGACCCAAGAAAGCCTTGAAGGATTGGGGCTTACTAGGCTGAAGAAAAGAAGAAAGATTGCAAAATTACAAGAACTGTTATTATCCAGATGTACAAGCAATAGTAGCAATCTTATGCAGCTCAGCCTTACTGTCAGATCTTAATAAAATTGAAGCAGACCATCAAGTCTCTCCTGTTAACTTTGACTTAAAGGGACATGAGAGACAGTACAATTTTAGTTGTCAACTTTCCACTGGGCACCCTATAATGGTTTCCTAAGACAGGTGTCCTGTCAAGCATGGATGGTTGGCTTCATCCATTAGAGCTCTCCAACAGAAGTGTGAAAGACTGTCAAGGGAAACCAACTTCAGAGGAAAAAAACTGGATTTGGGTATTTCAAAGGAAATTCCAGTGGGAATTCTTCTAATGAGAGGATGCAACTCACTGTATCAGAGTAGCAACAGCACCTTTAGTCTCAGTGCATTTCCCAAACAGGCACAGCAGGAACTTCACCCTAAGACAGTGTTCTCCCTCACCTCTCTGGGCCAGAACTCCCTTCCTTCCATCTGGTCTTCCAGATAGTCCCGGATGATGTTGGTTTTCTGCAGGAAGAGGCCCATGGAGTTCGCCAGCTCTGTGTCCTGTCCAACGACAGCATCTTCTAGCTCTGATGCAGAGAAGAGACGGGAAAGGCCGATCCCCACCAGCCCAGCCACATAGTGACAATACTGCAAGGCACCAAGAGGGGAAGGGGCAGAAACAAAACAACATGAAAGAAACAGTTACAAAGAGCTTTCTATTTACCACAGTGAGCTTTACAAAACTGATGCTCAGAAGTAATTGAAAGTACATGTTCTGCATGTTCTCACAGCCCTTCCTGGGACACCTCAGCTTTCCCCAGCAAACACCTCACCATGTCCCACCAAGCTGCCACTCTGCTGCCACCAGTGAAATGAACCACTCACGGGGGAACAAGCTGATGCAGTGGGTCACCCCAAACACACACTGATGGGCAACACCAACAAGCCACATCATGCTCCCATTACCCACAGGGCCAGCAGTCCCTAAAAGCCTTTCCAAGCCCACAGTCTTCCTCATCCAGCTGAACCCTCTTCTTGCAGCAATGCTTTCACAGTGACAAAGTGGATCTTACATTCAGTCCACTCCTCTGTCCAGGCTGACTTACCTTATCCCACTCATGCTGAGAGTCCACCTTCTTCTCTAAGAACTCTGCCATCCCAACGCCCATTTTGTGGCAAATATCTGAGATCACATCCTGGTAGACCTTTGACAGGTTCCTGAACTCCATGGAGATCTGCAGCACAAACCACCATGAGGAAGTAAACAAAAGGCAAAGTCAGGAAAAGCCAGCAAGGTTCAACATTTATTGAGGAATGAGAAAAAGCCTGTTTACGAGGCTCTTATCCCACCCTGGCTGGAGACACAGGACAACTCCCACAACCACGAGTTGTTTCAAGGCTCTTAGAGCACAGGCTCCGTCTGTCCTCAGTATGGTCTCTGGTGGTAGATCAGACACAGCGGTATCTTTGGGAAGGCTTTGTGGCCTTGACTGGTATCATCCGCGAGTTGCAGCGCCGAAGTAGCTACACTCAGTGCACAGTTGGGGGTTCTTTTGTAGTTTGTGAGAGCATTCCATCACAGTACCACAGGAAAGGCAGGGGAGGTTTCTGGTACTCCTGAGCTCTCTCCAGCTCTGGCTTCACAGTGTGCATTTTGCACAACTGGAAATGCACCAAACAACTTAAAGTGTGCAAAATCCTCCTTCTGCATATTCACTAACATGACTCAGTGACTCAGTTGCTCTCACATTGAAAATAAAGTGCATCCTTCCCCTTCCCAAAACTGAGGAGCATCACGTTTTGTAGTGCTAAGCTTTATTCTATTATTGCGCTAAGGTTTTTATTGTTAATTTATTATTTAATAATGTATTATTTATAATGGGTAACTACAGCCAGCCCAGCATGTGTGTCCAATAATGACAGCATCTGACTGATTACAGCTCAGACCCCAGCATGGATCCAGGCTCCCCTCCTGACTCTATCCACAGCTGCTGGCATGTCCTTACCCTGTCAGTCTGCCTATAAAATAAGCATATTGACTCTACTTCTGTCTCAGTTGTTTCAATTTACTAGACAGAGCAGCACAACCTGTGAGTACACCTCTATGAAACATCACTAGAATCAAATCATACCTGAACATGAACTCGCATTGTCCAAGTGAATAACACATACACACCAAGACAGAACAACAAAGTGCAATAAACACCATTTATTTTTTCAGTGCCTAAAGGGGTCAACCAGAAAGCTGGAGAGGCACATTTTATAAGGGGTTGTAGGGACAGGACAAGGGGAATGGCTTTAAACTGACAGAGCGGAGATTGAGATGAGATCTTAGGCAGAAGTTCTTCCCTGTGAGGGTGCTGAGGCCCTGGCACAGTCTGTCCAGAGAAGCTGTGGCTGCCCCACCCCTGGCAGTGTTCAAGGCCAGGTTGGATGGGGCTTGAAGTTACCTGGTCTAGTGGAAGGTGTCCCTGCCCATGGGAGGGGGCTTGAACTGAATGAGCTTTAAGGTCCTTTCCAACCCAAACTGTTCTATGTTTATATACATGACAACGGTCTGCAAGCAGACTACTGCAGCTTTAGGGCAGCACCACAAATGCTGTCCATCCATAAGCCAAATCCCAGAGAAGCTTTCCTCCTCTCCTAGGAGTCCAGGACACTCAACCCAGATAATGCAGAGTGCCCAATCCAAAACACTCTCCACAAGGGGATGGTCATTTAATCTTTCAACAGGGGAGGCAAAAAGTCTCTTTTTAAAGCTGCACTCTCCACAGCCAGACTCACAGAGAGAGCTGTACAGTATTTGGGTTTCTCACTCCAGCTCTGTGCCCAGCCCCATGTGCAAGTGATGATCTATGGGCTCACCAGAGACTGCACGACCTCAGCAGGCATAGGCAGACTTAGTGTAGACAGACAGCCATGCACAGAAAGCTCACACAAGGCTGCTGAAGCAAGGAGGTGGATGCCTTACCGTTGGGAAGTCTTCGAGCACCTGCCGGTCCTTCTCCTTGCTCTCCATGTACTTCCACTCTGGTTGGTAGAGATAAGAGTGAAACTCATGAAGCATTGGGACCTTCACATCTAAGCTGATGGTCATGTCATCCTCTATTGTGTCCAGGGCACGGAGAACTAGGTAGAATATACAGACGGCATGTCTGGGGGGAGGAGAAAAAACAATCCCTTACTTGGGATTGCCTATTAGGCAGGACAAATAGCTTAGATCAACCATACAGCCTTCAGCAGACACTGAAAGCTCAATAAGATACACATTGGCACTGCCAGGTTGTTGATGCCTCTGGAAGAGAAGCACTTCCAGCAAAATTCACTCTAATGTTTCACACATTACAGTACTGCTTTGTCAAGGGATACCCACACATAATCCCTCCTCCTTCAAATCATAGAATGGCTTAGGTCGGAAGGGACCTTTAAAGGTCTCTTAACTCAACCCCCCTGCAATGGGCAGGGATATCTTCAACTATACCCCAGATGTCAGCTTTCCTAGCCCTCATATGGGGACAGTGACTGTCCCCTTCAGAGTAGGAAAGTAAAACAGATGCATTAGAAACATGCTGCTCAAATCCCATGGTCAGAGGAGCAGGTCAGGGATGGAAAGCACCACCAGCAGCACCTCCCACCTGCCTTGCTCATCATCTCCTTGAACCTATGCTCTGAGCAACAGTGGTGCCTCCACACAAACTCCCCATGGGCTGACTGTTGTGAGAGCTGCATTAGGAAACCCCTTCCTTCCTGCAGGGAACTATGGCATGGCTTTTGGCTTTCTAAGATGCATACACCGGGGAAGGGAAAGGCAGGGCACTGCCATATCCAACCCTGCAAGCAAGATGCAACCCTGCAAGCAAGGCCAACATACATTAGAACCCAGAGGACAGAGCCTGAAGTCAGCTTACGGGGAAAAGCTAATGCAAAATAAGGAAGTGAAAAAGCTGGTGTAACTTTCCCATCACCTCCCCTTCTCTGCACCCAGCACCCTTTTGTCTGGCTTGGGAAAGGAGTAAAGGGGTACCTTACTGGAACATTAGGAAACAGGAACATTAGGACTGGAAAAGAGCCAAAACCACCCTGTATCTTATATCTCCACATGCAAGACACTGGAACCAGCACACATATCCCAGCACCCCAGTAGGAAGCTACTGGAAAGCCACTTCCCTTCTCCATTCCACTGCCCCTGCCTTCCCTATTCCTGCCTTCCCCATCCAGGCTGCACACTTCTGCTGCTGAAGCAAAGACAAAAGTCCTGATGGCAAGAAATACTGGCTCCAACTCTACAACTTACATAAAATAATCCCCTAGCTCTAAATGAGCACAATGATACATCAAGGAGATGACGCATTTATTAATTGCTTAACAAATAGAAACTAGCTTGCACTGCTTAAATGCTAATTACCAGGCAAAAGCATTGCTCTCTTTGAATGACACCAGGAAAGCGGTGATTAACCAGCCAGGGAAAACTGACTGGCTTTTGGAGCCAATACTGTTAAATTCGGCACTTTTTCCTTAATTGAAGAGTATTTAATATCTCCATCAAAATACACACCCCAGTGCTCATGAGCAGCACTTTTGGGCCCTTCTGCTCCTTTGCACTACTGAGTTTTTCCATTTTAACCAAGCTGCAAAGGTTCATCTGGCAAGGTGCAAGTGCCCAGGGCTCCTACCCCCTTTCTGCAGCAGCCAAGAAAGGCAGAGTAGAACCTGAAAGGCCATCCCAGAAGCACTTCTCACAGTGACACCATGCCAAGGGAAGCAGTAACTCCAGCATAGCTGAAACACTCATTTAACCCCACTTCTGCATCCAAACATTAACTCCATCCCTAGCTTCCATCATATACTGGATTTAGCTCCGTGGTGATTTGGGCAAATGAAAGAAAAAAAATGTTTATGATGAGGGTAGTGAGACACTGGAACACGTAGCACAGAAGTGGTAGATGCTCCAATCCTGGAAACATTCATGGCCTGGTAGCAGCCTGATCTTGTTGAAGATGTCCCTACTTATCTCAGTGTGGTTGGATTAGATGATCTTTAAAGGTCCCTTCCAACCCAAACTATTCTCTGATTGCATGAAATAAAAGATCATAAAAATGGCTATATACTGAGCATGGTCTGCCTGCAGCTCTCCATTTCTCTGCAAGGTTCCCAAGCACCATGACCCCAGTTGGGCTCCAGCTTAAGATTGACGGGGATGACAGGGGGCTAACCAAAGCCACACAGTCTTTACCAGGAAACGTGTGACAGTGATGAGAAGAAACACTCTGGCATTACCTCTCCTTTGGAGAACTGAAGATGCCTATTTCCCAATAGCATGCCTGGTTTCATCTCAGGGCTCAGGCTCCTAGGTGCAGCTTCCCCTTCCTAAGTGAGGGGGTCTCCCTTCCCCTTGCCACCGCATTCACCCTGTACCAGCACAAAGCTGGTCCTTTCTACAAAGCAGCTGAAGCTGCAGGGATTGATGCTGAAGGGTCACAGGGACAGGCACCAGAAGAAGGCAGGAGCATCCCTCTGCTCCACCACCAGGACAGGAGCTGTGGTGCTATCTCATAACTCCTCGCACCCACCAGAAGTTATTATATTGGCTCAGCTGCTGAGGGAAACTGCAGTTTTGAGCCTCCTACCTTCCAAGAAAACGCCCTAGAGCACCCAGCAACAGGCTGGACAGGGCCTTGGCCAACAAAACACACAGTTTATGGAGCCAAGAAAGATAGCCAAGAAGGAACCAAATATTTTAGCTCAACTACCAACACCCTGGCCTGGGAAGTATGGCTCCAAGCACTCATCTAGAAGTTCGCTGTTTTACAGCAGTCCTTGGAGGATGCACAGAGGCTCTCCTGAGAGCGGTGATTGGAACCAGGGGGCAGGAGCCTACCAACAAGCAGATTTCACTCCAAGAGATCCCAAACAAAGTTGGGGCAGCAGAGGGGACCAGGCTGTGGCACAGGACACTGTGCTCAGGAGCAGACCCTGAGCAGTGCTGCGCTTGTCAGCACAACGTGCTTGTTTCTGTGCTTGAACCCTACACCCCCAGCTCCTTCAACCAGCAAGAACAGAGGCTGGTATTAAGTAGTCTGTAACCACATGGGTTCAGTTTACCCCCTAATGGGGTTAACATCATTGAAAGCACAATGATCACCTCTCACTTTGAGGTGATCCAGCAAAATTAATTCCTTCAGTAAGCTGCTGATCTGCCTATTTCTATATTCTGCCTATTTTGCATTTCCCTCTTTTGTCCTTAACTTTCCAGCGGAGCCACTGTGTTTTGAAAACAAGTATCTTCTGATGCACTACAGAGCCAGCTGTAATTCAGCAGCAATCCCTGCACAGACCTAGGTTGGTAATGGCATTTCTAGGATGCCAGGCATAAGTTTCTGTGCCTGAGGAATGGCACCTTCCTGATCCTAGCAAGCTGCAAACCAAGGATTAAAGAACAGAAAAGAGAGATGTGAAAGATAACCAAAGGAAAATGAAGTCAAGCACACCAAATACTGACATTGCCAACAGGATTCAGGATGTTTTATTGAGTAGCCTTTTTTTTTCTCCTTAATTTCTACATTAGCTAATGTTCTAAGCATGGGAAAAATAAGCTTAATTCTTGGCCCCAGTTGTACCTTTCCATACATCCCCTGCCAAACCACAGCATTTCTTTGCCTTTCCTGTAAAACAGGCTGCAAACACCATTCCATAAACACTGGACAACAGCTATGGGGCACCATCCTAAAAGCCAAACCAGGGCTCAGAAACGCAACAGCTAACGCAGTGTACAGAGCCTACAACCGCTCAGCAGAGCCACAACCACATCGTTAGATATACCCAGTACAGAAACTCCCCATTTTGATGATTAACCCAGTTTGGGATTAACTGAAAAGAGACCTACATGCTGAAGTCAGTAGTCACCGTACAAATACAAGGAACTATAGAGAGCATATATATATATAGCCACAAGGCACCAGCCCAGCTGAGCTTTGCATCCTCCACTACTATTACCGTCTGAAACTTTCCTGCACGTGACAGCAATATTTGTACAGCAAAAAAAGAAGCACGCAGCAAGCCCACCCGATGACTGAACAGGTTTTGAGGCAGCTGCTTCCAAAAGCATCTTTCAGGCAGGATCCAGGCTCTTGGTCAGTCCCGGAATGTTTCTCACCTCCTCCAGAAGCCCAGCCTTGGCACTGCCAGGGCACATTCCCAGGGTATCACTAACAGCACAGGGCCAGTCACTGTGTTTAACCATCTGCTTGCCGAGGAGCTGCAGTGCCAGCCCCCAGGAACGCGGCTGGGGGGGGTCGTCTATGTCAGCCAGCTCCGACGTGAGAAATCCCACGTCCTGCTGCACGGGGTGGGGCTGCCCTGAGCATCTCCAACCAGGGCTGCTCAGCACAGCACCCCTGAGGCATAGGGGGAAAGAGGGAGGGCTGCGCAGCTGCTCAGATAAAGAACATCGTATGCTGGGGCACTGCATAGGGAACCCCGACATTAAAGGGGCGACACTGCACCCACCACCTCCTAGGGAGCCCCGGTGTTGGGGAGACTTCGCACCCACCCCTCCCGGGGAGCCCTGCATCCTCGGGGGTGCATTACCCCCCCCACCATCCCCAGCCTCCCGCCCAGGACCCTCGCTCACCGCAGCTCTCCGTCCAGAGCCTGGATGACGGCGGCGAAGCTGCGGCTGGTCTGGTTGAGGTACCGATAACAGGTGCGGAGCCCACATTCCAGCGAGTCCTGCGGGCAAAGCGCGGTGCAGGGGGGCGGCTGAAGGCGGGGGGCAGCCGGCGGCGGGGTAGGGGGCTCCGCAGGGACCCCGCGCTGCTGCTGAGAGCGCCGCCCGCCACCCCGCAGCCGCCCCACAGCCCGAGGGGGACCCCGCGGTGGGGACGGGGACAGAGCCAGAGCCAGAGCCCGCTTCAAGAGGGACACCGCTTTGGTGCTGGCCGCCATCGGGGCAGCCGAGGGTGGCGGGGGGCTGCGGCCCGCTCCGCCCCCCAGAACCGCCCGCTTCCCGCCCCTTAACCCACTTCGTGCCCGCCCCGTCCGAGCACCGCTGATGCACGGGGAGCATCGGGACCGTGCGGTGGCACAAGCCGGTGGGATGCACGCAGGGTACCGGCCCCAAGCAATGCATGGGAAGCCTGAGGCCAGAGCAGCACCGGGCCCATGTGATGCCCGGAGCCATGCAACGCATGGGATGCATGAAGCCCGTGCGGATCACCCGGGACGTTTAGTGCCCGGAGTCGGTGTGATGCACGGGAAGCATCGAGACTGTGGCACCGGGTTTCTGCGGTACCCGGAGCCGGTGCGGTGCTTGCGGAGAGCAGGAGCAGGGTAAAGTCCCGATCCCAAGCAAAGAACCAGGCCCGTGCGTCGCTTGCAACCGGTGCGATGCACGGTAATGCAAGCCCCGCTGCTGGGAAACCAGGAGCCCGTGCGATACCCGGACCCGGCGCAATAAATAAGGCCCGAGTCGCTGCAACACCCGGGATGCTCCGATACCGCGCAGGGCACACGGAGCCGGTGCTGCCCACGGGAACGCCGGAGCCGCGCAGGGAGATGACAGCCCCCCCTCATCCTTCCCCTCCTCCTCTTCCCC